>MU228094.1:4965420-4998361 GCA_018584345.1 Thuja plicata
CCTAGAACCTGGAGGTCTCATCTCAGTTAGCATAAGGTCCCACAACCTTGAGATGATTCCCATGTTATACTGGATTATCAAGACCAAGAGAGCTTGAGATCAGAGGCGCAAATTCAGTGTATAATAGTTATAGTGTTGGATACCTATTTTATAAGTAGTTTTAAGAATTTTTCATTGATTGGAAAAGTTGTTTTGAGTTGATTAGTTAGGCTTGGTAAACTATTTAGGAATTAGTGTAGTTGTTGTAGGAGACAGAGTGATTTTTAGTTTCATGACTCCCCCACAAAATCCAACTGTGTAAATATCCAAGGTGTGGATGAATATGGTAGGGGAGCCTTTGTATAGTGTAAATACTCAAGTAGGAGGTCTGGAGAGCCAGTTTTCTAATTTTAAAGTCATGCCCTATGCGAGCAATGATTGTCCGGTTAGGTGTATGACAGGGAGAAGTTTGAATGCATATGCAAGGGAGTGTTTGAGAGATACAAAAAAAGTGTGGTTTCAAAATATTTAAGGTCCTATAGATCCCTAACAGAGAGATAAGGTCTTTACCAATCCATTTAGATAGATTTCTAGATAGAAATTAGTGGGTTGCATTTTAGGAACCAAATTAGCCCTATTTGCACTATAATATAGGATACCAATGTACAAATGACCTAGGAGCTTAAGACCTTGAAAATATTTTAGGTATTTGAAAAGGGTATCCAAATCCTAAGTTTTTTTGGGGGGTTATTTGCAAGTTTTGGGAAAGAATCCAAAAAACCCTCTGGATAGGGCTAATTGTGCAATTAGGCCTAATAGGACCAAATGGAGAGTCAGTCTTGAACTTGACTGATTGGAGTTTGAAGACCTGTTCCATTGGAGTTGGAAGGATTTCAAAGGAAATTTTTTATGGTTGACACAACCCTTGCAGCATTGGTGAATTTGATATGAAGGATTTGTACTTGGAATCCTTCAAGTTAGAGTGAAGAATTAAGACACAATTATTGGTAGTTGTCCTTCAAGGTTAAGCACAAGGAGATTAACTATTGGAGTTGAGTTAGGATAGTCTTAGGATTGGATACTTGAGACTATTGGGGTCCTAGAAGTGAGATTCGGATCCTAAGAAGACTAGGACAAGTGGAGTCCTTAGTAGAGTTTGTGTGAGCACACCTTGGAGTACTTCCATCACATTGAAGCTTTATTAAGGGAGTGATAATTTGATTTATTTTGAATCTTTTATGCACTTTGTCTTAATGGTTTTATGGTGTAATTAAGAATAAATTTTCATAGTAGAATAGCTTTGTGGTGGAATAATTCATGATGTTTTCGAAATGCTGATTTTCCTAGTCTACGGGATCATGTTGATGTGATGATGGACTTGAGAGATACACCTATTGGTTTTTTCATATTCAAATGAGACAACTTTATAATTAATGTGATTGGTGGTATGGGAACCTCCCACATTTTATGTAATACATTCCCCTTGATTTTTTAGGGAAATCATCTTTGTATAAACTAAGGTCGGGATTAGGTGATTTCCCAGTAGTGCCTTCAACATCGATCTTACCTTGATCAATGAGGTCTTGTACCAAGTGTTTGAGTTTTATGTACTTATTCGTGGTATGACCTTTGATGTGATAATAGTCACAATACTTGTTATCTTTATACCACTAGGGTTTTTATTTGGAATCATCAAAAGGTTGGGTTTGTAGATAGACAATCTTATTGTATGATTAAATTCTCTTGAAGATCATGTCTAAGGGTTATCCTAAGGGAGTGAATTGTCTTTGTGGATTTCCTTGACCTATCTGTCGAGTTGGTGTAGGAGATACTATGATGGGATTTGTTTGATTGGATTGTGCATTATGGGTTTGCACTTGAGGATTAAAATAATCATTTTTTTATTGACTTGTTGTTGAGGTGACAAATTAACATATGTCTGTAGAGGAGGATTAGCATATATTTGCACAAGGGTAACTTTGTGACCACTATCATTTGGACAATTATAGAATTCATGACATTGTCCTCCACAACATTCTTGTTATAATTCCAATTATTTGGTTTGTCATTCTTACGATGATTAGAAAAATCCTTGAATGATTTAATAATGTCCTTTTCAATTAAATCTTGCCCAACAGATGGTCCTTGGGCTTGTATATCTTGGAAGGTACTTGCACAATTGAGTTTTATGTGATAGGAAAGTTTTGATTGGATATTATTGATGAATATGGGAACCAATTGAGATTCATGAAGTTTACATGGGAGGCTGTCAGCAAGGGCCCTCCATCATTGCATATAATCAAGAAGAATCTCTCCTTCCTTTTGTTTAGCTTGACAAATATCAAGAATGAATATGTCATTTTTGATATTGTGATGATAATGAGTAACACATTTCTTAGATAAGTTATAAAAAGTAGTGATTGAGCCAAATGGTATCTTAGATAATCACTCTAACAAAAAACCACTATGGCTTTTAGGAAATAATCGTAAAAGATAATTGTCACAATATGTCATCTCTTGGAAAGCCATATAAAATTCTTTGATGTGGTTTTGAGGATCTATCTTTCCCTTTTATTTGTCAAATTTTGGCATTTCAAAGTTCTTGGGAAAGGGTAATGTCATGATGGATCTATCGAATGGATATGGACAAAGATCCTCAAATTTGAATACTTTCTTTGAGTTGTTGCTTCAGAGGTCCTTAAGAGTGGCCTTCATCTCTTCCCATTCAGTATAAATGGGAAATTAAGGTGTCTACATCCTCACCGTGAGTGGAGTTGGTGATGGTGTAATTGATTGATAATGCACTTGAGAAGTGTTTTTATGGGGATGAAAATAACCAATTTTTTGTTGGGGATGTGGGTATCCTGATGTGTTTTGATGAACAAATAGGGGTTTTTGATAGGTGGGTGTACCTTGTTGAATCATTGGTTATTTTTGGTGAATGATAGAAACATTATGAGATTGATCATTATATTATCGTTGATATGCTAGGTTTTGAGGTGGAATGGTTTGATGTGCCCCGGTAGCAAGGTAATTACCCCTTGTGTATGCAAGATGATACATGTTTATTTATGGATCATATGATAGAGGATGAACTATAGCACTACTTAATGGTTGGTGTGTATGATTCACCACATGAGAAGAATAAGGCGCTTGTAAGTAATTGGTATGTTATTGTGGTGTTTTTGGTAGCATAATTACTTGAGGAATGTATTATGGTATTGTCATTGACTGTGGCATAAATTGTTTGGGAAATGAAATGGATGATGGTGTGGTAACAATCATGCCCCCAATCATAGCCTAAGTTGGAGGAGGTGGAAAATAGCTAGGCATACTAATGGTAAATGTTTTTGATTGTGTGATTGATAAATTAAGAGGTTGTGTGACCACATGAGGATTTAGAAATGGAATAGTGTGTACCACATTGGTAGTTGTATGCATTGGTAGCATTATGGTCTATTAAGGTAGAAAGTGTTGGAAACACTGAGAGGGGGGATGAATTAGTGTTTAGCTAATTATTCAATTTCAGCAACTTTAAATATAAATCAATCATATAACACTTGAAGCTTAACATAAGATCACATAACACAAGATATGATTATGGGGAAACCTTGATTAGAGGAAAACCCTGGTGGGAATTAGTACCCACAAATATTGCACTAGTATAATGAACATGTTAGAGTTCCTTTGCCCTGTTAGGAGCAGTCTTTACAATGTAAGTACAATGACCTGGTTAAGGGTCTGACCCTGTTAGGAGTCTTTTACAAACAACCCTATTAGGGGTGAGGACTCACTATCCAAGAGCTCACTTCTCAAAGAGAAAGAAGGCTTCAACCTCCTGAGAATAGAAATGCACTGTATCCAAAAGTGAACTGTTGTATGTGACACAGATGTCTTATCAGTTCTAGTTACGTGCTTATGCTCTTAACTTCTTTAAGGGATCTATATCATACTGATATCTTCATACTTCCCTACTATACATCTTCTCTTACTATTTCTACGACACTTCAGATGTATCTTTGCATTACATATATATATCTTTATGCCTGAATAGATGCGACCCAAAACAAGACCATAGTCAGCCCAAAAACATAATACACAACGCTTCCAAATAAATTGGCTTAAGCATGTTTACAACAATGTTTAATATATGATTACAAAATTATTACAATAGGTGCTTAACCTTTACATAACAAAAGATTACATGCTAATCAAAATCATGAAGTCGGCTTCATACTCTGTATTTTGAACTACTAGCGTACTTGTTCTTTCTGTAACTTGTCCATACTGACATTCTGTACCATGCGTGTATAGGATAATCATAACAACATACCATAGAGCTTAAGTCTAAACGTGCATATCCTGATGTGGTCGTACGCACGTGCGTTGATGCTTTGATCGACTGTAAGTCACTGTTATGTTCTGTCTTCTACACTTAGTCAATTTTCACTTCATAGTTTACTATCAAAACTTTATATGACTTTGTTGCCATAATGACAACAAAAAATAAGCCATATACTTCCTATGAGTCAACTTTCCAACAACAAGTTGTGTAGATGATGTAACAAGTGGAATGTTAGTAGTAATACCACTCAAATTATTGTAGAACAATTGGTAATGTTTTCCAAGAGTACCAAGAGGTAGTGGTGGTAACAATTAAAGTAAATTATCCTATTGTGATTCAATGTGGACACATGAGGAGGTGGTAGTTGTGACAATTATTGTATTGGGATACCTTGGGCTTGCATGGCTGGTTGCGATAAGGTGTCATGTGGATGAAGAATTTTCTTGGGTGTTGTGAGGATATTGGACTTGATGAGATGGTACTATTTGTGAGACTAGTGTCACTTCAATTGGTTGAGGTGGTTGTTGTTAGATGGTTGTTGTGGGATTATTGTCACAAGCGTGGTGGGAGGTGCAATAGTAATGCCTTTCAATGATGCCTTCCACCATTTGGGTATTATCTCATCACTGAGATCTACTTGTGAGTAATTTCTATCTGATTTATTTACCATGACTTCTTTGGGAATGACTTGATTGAGGGGATCAAAGTAGATAGGTGTATTTCCTGATGCATCAGTTGGGAGATTGGAAGTGGGATTATGTGATGGATCAAGAAGTGAAGTAGAAAATTGTGGGATTTTTTGTTCTATTACGTGTCTTGATTAAGACCTAGTTCTAATAGGCATGAACTAATGACATGAAAACCAAGGATGATTGAATCCAGTTCTAACATCAAGGAAAAGTGATTGATCAATTGAATTTATTAGTTGATTGGGTGGGGTTGATTGATTGGGTGATGTGATTAATTTTATGAAAATGGATTGGTTGATTTGATGATGAATTGATTTGATCAAAAAGTATTTGATTGGATTGATGTCTTGGTATGATAATGAGAGATTTAAATCTCAAAAGATAATGCAACAAGGATGATTTCTTAAGAGGATGCACTCAAGCAATAAGGTGAAACTGCGATAACCAAAGCCTCTTGCTTGAGATAATGAGATCAATATAGAGAATGGATCAACTCTAGAAATAATATAGTTTATGAGAGTGATAATATCGCTAAAAGATATGAACTATAAAACACTCAATGGTGTATGATCAAGTATGGATGACTAAATAGTTTTCAATTTGATCTTGGATTTTATGGTTGATTTAATGTTTGAATAATTGATTCAATTCTATTTGGATGGGTTAATGATTGGATTCGATCAATTGATTTGGTTTGATTGGATTGGTTTGATTTAATGTGAATTTTATTTTATCTAATTGATTTGATCAATATTTGGTTACTTCTTGACCTAAAAGAATTTGGGTGATGACGCAAATTTGGAAAATGCAAATACAATATGGGAAATGATTGATCAGATAATGCAAATGACTATGTGAAAAATTGGCTATAGTGACTGCGCGATTTTTTGATATATGCAAATGGGAATGAAATGATATGATTTTGGAACATGGGATAACAAAAATGGACTATTCTGATGTAAGTTAACCCACTAGATGACAAAGGATAAATCATATTTTGGACAAAAAATGGAAGTATGACTCGACAAAAAACAATCTCATTGCAGGACAATAGAAACGCGCTACTCTTGATAGCAATCCTTCTAGTTATCATATTTGAGCGTAACTAATGGTGCAAAATGAAACCCCACGATTTATGACTACAAACCTATTGGATCACAAGGTGACAAAGTAAAACTCTACAAAATAGAAAACCCACCACTTCTCTAAGAAAACCCACTGGTTTTATAAGTGAAAACCCATGAAAATGAAGTTGATAGTGACTATGCTTAAGTATGTCAAATTTAGCTCTGTGACATGGGCATTTTCATTGGTTGAGGATGCAATCCCACTGGTTCCAGATGCAATCCAATTATTTCAGTACTTTTGATAGTTTTAATTTTTTAGACAAAATATTTGTATACCCTCACATAAAACACACAAGGACTAACTCAAAGTATTCCAAAAACTATTTATATGAGGCCATAAACTTTGATGAATTCCTTGTACCTGCTATTAGTGGTTTGACCTATCTTATAATTAACATATAAAAATTTCCAAAAATACCAAAACTTAGGCTAGATAGGATGATACTCATTGAATCCCCTTAAAATAAAATATTACATTCAATTGAATAGATATATGATTGGAGGCATTGGTTCCCCCTTGCATGGTACACACTTCTCACGCTCACCAATCATCAAATTTCTAAAAGATCCAAAGATCTAAAGAAATGTTCTATCTCAAGATTAAGGGTATCATTGAGATGCACATATTGCAATCCCTGAGTCAACTTGTAGAATGATTTTGGGCTACTAAAAAAGATTGGCTCGTAGTATGGGCATTCATTCAGGTGGTTATCCATGTGACAGATTAGCTCTATTAAGGATGTCTCCCAACCTGCAAAAGTTATGTTCTGTGAGTTTCAATATACCACATAGGTTCTGAGGGAGATATTCATCCTAGTATAGTGCATTCCATACATGTTTCTTATGGCATTAACCATAAAAACAATTTATATAACAGTTAAATGAATTTGGCTTTAGTTGTTACCACTTTGAGTCATTCCTCTCACCAAGGCTAGTCACACGGGAGGAACACCCTCTAAATTAAAAATAAAATGAGCATCAATAAAACTTTTCTCTTGCAACCAAAAAAAGAGGAGAGGATATTGTGTGTTAACAGTGAGACCACTCTATGAATGAAAATGCATAAGACACATCAGACATGATGTTCGGGTAAAAGTAAAAATTTGTGTCGTACTTGAGGACCTTTTTCTTAGTTCCAACCAAAAAAAATTTGGTCAAAATAGTTTCGGTCGTACATACATGGCACAAACGCGATGCCATGTGGCGTCGATTAGGAAAATGAGTTCTGGCCAAAACAGGTTCGACCGGACCAATTCCGGCCAAAAATTCATGAGTAAATATAAGCCAAATATGTTCTATCGATGAAGAATTGGTACACATTTATATAGGGGGTTTTGACCGGAACCGGTTCGGCCAAACCAGTTTTGGCCGAAACTGCCTATGTGGCAGCCAAATAGGAAAAAAATTCAAAATTGTAGAACTTCTCACTTATACAGCTAATTTCTCCATCAAAAATCAACTTTCTTTAAAATCTAAAAATACCCTTTTGGAGAGATTTGAGTCAAGATTATAGTCATATAATTTTTATAGTGTTTTGATTACATATAATATAATATAATTTGAAAATACTGCAAGTAGGTATTTTAACATTTAAGAACGCCCTCGTTCGAAAAAAGAAAAAAATAGCAAATTATGTCGAAAAAATTTAAAACATATATTTAACACTAGAGGGGAGAGTCCTCTTCAAGAATATATAGTTTGTTTTCTATGTGGTGTAGATTATCTAGGGCAAATTAGGCGGGAGACAAAAATTGTTAATTTCAGGTAACTCCGACTTTGAAGAGTTATAACTGACAAAATATATACCAAAAACCAATCTTTTTTTTCTGCACTAGCTATATATGTTGTCTGAAACATATTCTAAAATCAGAGGAAAAAAAGATTATTTGCATATATTTTTTTGGTGGGAACTAGACCCTAGATTTTCATCACTTTTCAGCAATTAAAAAACTATGTCAATTCTTATTCAAAAAAATTTAAAAAAATTATAGGCATAAACTAAATCCAATTTTACACCTTTCATTAGTTTACATCATTTTCAAATTCTAAACACAAATTCCACTTTTATGTCGTTAAAGTTTAACAGTTTTGCATGTTGTGGACCTTTTCCTTTATAAAAGTGTGACACGGGTTTGTACTTTTACCCGTTCATTTTTTGAGTCCAAACCAAGTTCCTAATTAAAGAAGACACACAAAGAAAATTGCATGTCTTATTTTAAGCCCAAAAGAATTTGTAAGATAAAAAGGGCAATTGCTCTCCACTTTGGCAGACCTACAAATAAGTATTAGTGTTTTGACATTTTGTAATCTTCTTACAAGGTAATATGCAAAACCAGTTAGAAAAAATAATAAAATAGAACATAGATTAGCATATCATTACCAAACAAATAAAATTGAACTCAAGAAAATGATAGACAATAGAGAATATTCAATCTCACCACTTCATAGCTTAGTCCTACTCGTTATCTAACATATTGCAATCCCACCATTTTAGACATCAATCATGCTCTTTTTCAAACAAGGGCTCTGTTAAAAAATAGAAAACATATTTTTTTGGCAGAAACTTAAAACACACAAATTTTCTAACTATCATCTCAATCCCACCATTTCTAAAAAAAATTCTAACACAGATAGAAGGTAGAAAATATAGAGATTAAATTGACATATCAATCCCACCAACTGTCAAATCAATCCCGCTAATTCACCCAAATTGTTGAAATTTATACTTGATGCAGATAAATGTCATCTAGCAATCTCACCGCAAGACAACACAATCCCATCATTTCTGATGGCAATCCTGCCACTTTTGCAAATTTGAACTAGAGTGAAATTGACTCCCGCCAAAACAAAAATTGACCTGGTACCTCGCATTTTTGCTTGCAAAAAAACAAAATTTGCAAAATAGCATTAAAGTAAGTGTTAGTTGTTAGTTGATTTGTGAAGGGTCCCACCAGGTGTGCCATAAATGTGTGCAAGATACAATGATTAAATCTCTAAGCTATAAACTCAAGATAGACTATTAAATGCAAAATCTCAAGATTAAGGAGTTAAAAAGAAGTTAATTAAAATAAATTTGAAAGCAATAAGCAAACAAACTAGAGCCTCTTTTGATGAGGATGTCCTTTTGATTCTCTAATTTTATATGTGTGCTCACTTTATGCTTCCAAGGGTGCTCAAATTAAGCTCCATGTTAATGCAATGATATGAATAATGGTTTCAAATGATGGTGAAAATGTGGACTTGATGATGCAATATGGATGCGAAAAGGATAAAATGGATCGTGAATTCTAAAGGCAAATTGGCATTATAAAATTACTATGCATGAATATGGATGAATTCTGAAGGAAATTAAGGGGTTTAAATAGGATTTGAGTGCAAGGTGAGGGGTTTCCAAAATGCAACACTTGTCATCATAAATTACAAGTGGAAAGAAAGCTAGATGTCCAATTTGGAAAGATGCCACCCAAATACGGAGGTTATTTTCCTATTTAATTAAAATTGGAATGTGCACACATAAGGGCAAGGTTAGGATAAGGTTGGTTTTATTTGAGGCTAAAGGAATAAGGTTGGTTTGAACCCTGGGTTAGTTAGTGGGTTAGGGGTTAGATGGAGGTTTAGGGGATAATGTTGGTTGAGACCAAGGGTTAGTTAGTGGGTTAGGTTGGAGGGTATGGTTAAAGGGGGTTAAAGTTAGGAGACGTGTGACAAAATAAATAAATTGTTAAATTAATTCATTTTTGGATCAAAGACAAAAATGACAAAGTAATAAATTAAAGAAGACAAATTATTTAATAGAAGAATTAGGGGAGTTAATTAATTGAATGGGCTATGGTTGGCCATTAATTAATTAATAAAGGTATAGCTTAATTAATTAGATTAATTTAGCTAATGGAAAGTATTAATTAATTAAATAATACATAATTATTTGATTAATAAATATAACAAGGCTAACTAAATTCAATTAATTTAATTAATAAAATTTAGGTGTCTACACATATAATCACATGTGTGCATTATAAGTTCATGATATAAACATGTGCATCTGTCATATAAAAACATCATCGTGCATCATAAAACATGACATAATATAAGAATCGTCGTATAGAAAAGTACAAACATGAATATCATAGAAAATCATTGCATGTCGTATATATAAGCATCATAAAATATATCAGAGTATAAAATTATGATATTTGCATAAAGTAAGGCCCACAGGCTAAGTGTGATCTATGAAATATGTCTACAAAAATTTCACTATAAATAGAGAGAATCATCCTTTTATATATTGGTCCTCCTGGTCCTTGTCCTATCTGAAGGATATAGCCCCTCATGCATGTGATATAGTCTGCCCTAGTATAGGTGGTCTCAATGGTCCTACCATGCCCCTACTACTCTGTGTCCTCTAGGAGTTTATCCTTCTATATTATATGTGAGAATCCCTATAGCTCTGTTTCCTCTTCTCTGGTAGTATGTCTCTCTCATATAGACCTCCTGAATACTTGATCTCCTAATGTTCCTCTACTAGCATTCCTGCTATATTTTACACACTGACATATGTATTACTACTAATGAACACCTAAGAATCCTCTTTTTCTCTTTGCGATTTGGATATAGCTATGTCTTGAGAGGCTATTAGTGTAGCCCTCTCTACTATCAACATGTTCCTCTCTATAATGAGTGTTGCTCGCTCTATATCCCAAGTTTCCCTATCTACTACTCTTTCATCCTGGAGTGTTGATACCTACCTCTTCAAATTCAAAATATGTACTCTTTATAATTTGGATATCCCCCTTAGAGTACCCTCATTTGGGATTTCCTTGAACTCATTTCATGTAGCTATATCATGAATTTGTGTATCACTGGGAGCCTATAACATCTAAATGTCACCTAGTGGAGTTTGTATGTCCTCCTCCACCCACATAAGAAAGGCATCATGACCTCTGCTATCCTCTTCATCATCGTCATCATCCTCAATGTTAGACTGCTCTCCCTTCATCTCCCTCATCCTCATCATCCTTAGTCTCACCCTTAGTGTTATCCTCTCCCTCCTCCTCTTCATCTCCCTCTTTGTCGTCTGCAACCTCCTCTTGTCCTACCCTTTGTCATTGTGGTGCCACTCTAGGAACTAGAACATCTAGATCTATCAATGAAATTAGCCTATACTCAATAAACCAACTATCATTCATTGTTGTGGTCCTTGCATCTATCACATTTGGTCCTACTCCCCACTATCTAGGTTTTAATTGCTCAAACATTGAATATGGTACTTATGATTTGATGACTTCTCCACATGTCCCTACCTCAATCTTTGAGAAAGAAAATAATTTTGTACCTATTGAGATATATTTTTTCTCCCAAAATTATCTACATACCCTCTCTAGTAGCTGGAGTTCTATAACTATATGTCTGACTATAGTTTGCCTGATCAAATATCTCTTTAGGCGACAATAAGAAAGATGCTCCCCATTGTCATCCTAACCAGAGAAATCTTTGTAAGGTATCCATGTAAAGTCCATAAATGTGTCTAGCTCATGTCTCTAGTATCTTGTATATTATTATGGTCCTTGTGCAAGTGTGCTAGCATAACAATATACATAAGGTAATTTTGGCAAAACTTGTCTATTTGTGAAAGGATGAAACACTACCATATGATCATATGCCTAAACTTGCAACAATGTGATCCAACTATCCATGGTCAACCTGTGTCTATATTCTACCTAATATAAGTGGTAGTATATCATTTCTAACATACATGGCCCCCATTCATACATTATCCCCTCCATGGCCATGCATTCTAAAACTTGTCCCCATCCCATTGAGAATCCATGACTTTGTCTATCTAGCACAAGAAACCCTACAATGACAAAAATGATAACAACTACCAATTTCTCATGTTACACTGTCGAGGTCTCCCATCTGATCTCATAGTAAATGATATCCAATGTAGTGTCATTGCAATCAAAAAATATACACAAAGCCACCCACCTCTTAGACTAATCATACACTAAAAGCTCTCCATGAATGAGAATCCTAAGTATACGCCACACACCCTCTAAGGTGATGGTAGCCTCTCTTGTGGGTAAGTGGAATGAACTCATCTTTGAGTGTCATTGCACTGTCAATATTGTAATGAGTCCTATATTTTCCCTGATATTAGTCATGTATGTAATGTAATGTGAACCTAGGGCCAGTAAACAATATTGCTCATAAGCACTCAAGCAATGTTGTAATCCCATGCATGTCGGCCTACTCTCTCATGTTTGTGAGGGAGGGAGATCAAACTAAGAGTAACAGGGGAAGGGGTATTGATGTTGCATTATCAGATGTTTTTTAATAAACAATGGTTTTTATAACCTAATGCAAATAAATAATGTCATACTAAGGGTCTTAAAGTTCATTTTTTGTAATATCTAAGTGCACAGATCTTTTCCCAACTGTGCAAGTTGTGCACTTAGTCTCCCAAGTGTGCAATTCTTTTTCCCAAATGCACAAATGGTGCACTTTAGTGTGAAAACCTTTTACCAAGTGTGCAACACATGTGAAAAAGGCATTTTCTAGCCTAACTATGTAGCTCACGCACTCAAATGCATAGCATGTGTATCTATTTGTGCAGGTCTCATATCTAAACCCAACTTTGTGCCCTCTAAATTCTAAATAAAGGCATGTACAAGCATGATCAATAAATGAAATAAAGAGGGGGAAATGATGTACATACCTCTACCCCAAAGCCCTCTTGTCATCTATAGCTCTGCACACATTCACCACAATGATTCTCCAGTGGAATTCACACCATCTTCCTTGATCTAGAGTTCCAAATTTGCAAAATGAAAGAGTGAAAATGACCTCTTTTTCCCTACCAAAGCCCTTTTATACCTTTTTTGAGTGCATAGATGAATGTGTAAGCTTTAGTTTTTGTATTGGTCATGGTATTTTTCTCCTTCTAACACCCATATCTTTTGCATTTGACCTTTGATTTTAGATGTGTTCGCATTCATGGAACCCTAATGTCATTAGTGACAAATTGACCTCTTACTTGGATTGTTCCCCCTCATATCCTATCATTGTCAGGACAATTTTTAATATTATTTTTTGTTGATTTTTCTTTGAAATAATGCTTAGAATTGCATTGTATCAAAGAGGGGAAAAATGTAGATGCTAAAAAATGGTTAACACCCGTGGTTCCAATTTTTAACATGGCGTACTTTTGAAAATTTGTTTCACCATTGTCCTAACTATTCTTCTATGTCACACATTTTATATTTATTATTTGTCGATATTGTGCCATTCTTAATTAATAAAATACTAAAATTTATTTAATTAACTATTAACATTTTGTAGTGCCTCTCTCATTTTCTTTCTGCATGACATCCTAATGAATGTGGCTTCAATAATATGTTGTGTTAGTGCCTTCGTGTTGATGTATGATATTTCTTGTGATGCCTTGTTTGGCCCGGGATGTCATCTTGTTTCTCTATGTGATTGGTTGAGTTTACCATGTGCTTCGTTGGTTTTATGCTTGTATTATATGATAAGGATAGACTCGTGAGAGATTGGAACCTTTGGGGTGATCTAGCTTATGTTATTGCATTAGCAAGTTACTTATATCATTATGCATGTTTGTGAGAACCATTGTGTTCTGACTTGTGGCATATTTGATTTGGGATGCTAGACCTCTTGAGAAAATTTTGAGAGTTATGTGGACTCATTGCATTCTTGGTGATTTGTCCATGAGATAAATTCTTTTATGTGATTCAGTGACTATTCCCATGTTATGATTTTAAATTGGCATTGTGAGATGTACCCAACTCAATTGATTCTTGTGATATTTTTTGAGATTTCTGTTGTGGTTTGATGGTACCTATTTTATACCACTCATGGGATATTGTGGATTATATGGCTTATGATGTGAGGAATGGTTCCACTTATGTATATTCTAGTGGCTACAAAATTATAATTGTCATATTGTTTAGATGTTATCTAGATCAGGGGTTCATTATATTGGTATCATGATGTTGTTATTCTATGATTATACGTGTGATGTGATCGGGTGGTTGCATTGTGTGATGCCTTTGATTATCATGCATTATTTTGGTTACCAATGTCATTGATAATTTATATGTTAGATTATGTTGTTATTACCACTTTGATCATATCTGCATGATGATGCTTTATGATGATATCTAGTGTATTTTGCATTTGAGAACATTAGATTAATATATTATGATGATTATCATTGATTTCATGTTATATTGTGCCTTTTATGCAATTGAATAATTGATATGAGGTTTTTACTGATAAATATTATCATACAACCATGAATGATTATTTTAATACTTTATGTTTAAATGAAATGTTTATTTAAATGTACTGTACATTGAGGATTAAAATATGGAACGACCAATGCCATGACATTCTAATACATACGAATGATTGCTTTACTAGAGCATTAATGTTCCATTAGGCACATTCTATTACTCATGTCTATGCTTCAACTATTTATAATGTGAGCTACTGCACTTGATTTTTGCATGTTTCAGTGAACAAGTACTAGACATTATTCTACCTGAGCTATAGGTTTGAGCATATCTTATCCCCGGTGTTGGCACATGAGATAGTTTCACTCGTTGTTCATTATTGAGCCAATATCATCCTTGTATGTATGATGTATCCTTAATTTATATTATACCTTTGGTACATGTGGGTAAATATGGACTTCATATGCATCTTGTGATAGACCAGTATTCATGTTTATGCATTTAGAGTTCCTGCAGTTTTCGCGGTTGACTTATAGAATTAATTGATGATTTATTGTTTTGGGGTTTGATTTTAATTACCAACTAATTAGTCATAGTTGAATTCCATTTAATTGGAAATAATTTAATTTATTTAAGGAAGTCTATAGTTGTTTACTTTATTTAAGTAATTTTATTTTATGTCCCTTTGGAAAAGTGACTTTATATTTGGGAAAAGAGTTCATTTCCATCACTTTGTTATTGGAGAAATTGGGATTTTTCTCCAATTTGCATTGGAGAAAATCTATCTTTTTCTCATTTTGATCAATTTGCTTATGTGGAGCCATTTTCTATTTCGCGAAGAATTTATTTTCTTTTACCCATTTTTGTATCGGCAACTTGGTGTGAGGTAGGCCTTCTTGTATTTTAATCGTTTCTCCGCTATTTTAGTTGATTTTTGGTTGTAAATGCATTGTGAGATTGTCATTAGTGTTTTCCCTATATTTTTTTATGTTTTTGTCGTCTGATTGGGCTTGTGTGAGTTATGAGATTTTTGATTGGAAAATTTCCATCATGAAACTTAACCACCTTAATCTATCCCCTACCAGCTTACCCCTGAAAAAAGTTATGAAGTTACAATATATCAGAGACCTCTTTAAAACCAATAAACATTTAAAACTAATGGAATTAAATGTCAGATTAATGATAAAGACCTTAAGAGCCATGAAATAATACATTTTCCAGTCTTTATAAATCATGTTTGGTCAAGATTTAGGAGAGGGTGTTCAAATTGATAAGAGTTTTTGTAAAGGGACAACAATTATAATTTTACCTGTCACCATTCTTGGTGACAGTCATGAAAGTCTAGAGATTCATTTCATGGAAAAACTTCTAATGTTGATGAAGGAGGAGAATATTGTGATACAAAAAAACAAATTGTAATGTATTTTGGTTAATGATCATGCAAGTTTGGTATTTTGTGAGTAACATGATTGATAGTCCCTACAAAATATTTTTTATTGTTGTTATAGAGAATTTTCACTGTGAAGATGGATTGATCAACCCTTGTATTTGATTTATTAATTTCCTATGATGACTTATATTTAATTTGAATCATGTTATAGGTTATTCCATGAAGAAATCAGAGAGATCCACTAAGTTTTATAATAACGGGTTCCAAACCCTCATTTCCAAGACAACATCACGGGTTTGACATTTTTGGGAGTTTAAACCATTGCAAAAAATCTAAATCCTAGTTTATTTTGAAGTACATTCATTAATATTTAACATTAATTTGGTTTTAAGGTTATTGCACCAGTACTATTGCAAAAAGATGAGGAGGGTTTTGAGCATCCCATAGCATTCTTCAGCAAATCACTACAAGTAGCTGAATTGAAATATCAATTGATGGAGAAACAAGCCTATGATTTAGTAAAAGAAGTCAAAGATTTTAGACCCTACCTAGTATGTGCAAAATTAAACTTAACCACCTCAACCTATCCCCTACCAGATTACCCCTGAAAAAAGTTATGATGTTACCATATATCAGGGACCTCCTTAAAACCAATAAACATTGAAAACTAATGGACTTCACTGTTAGATCAATGATAAAGACCTTAAGAGCCATGAAATAGATCCATTAGTGGAGGTTGTGACTTGACCATCAAGGGATATCACAGATTCCACAATTTTGTTATCTACTGTTCTTCAATGGTATTATATTCTCATCTTGAAATATGCACAATCTCTTCATATTATTGCCTCTATAAACTTAACCACCTCAACCTATCCCCTATCAGTTTACCCCTAAAAAAAGTTATGAAGTTACCATATATCAGGGACCTCTTTAAAACCAATAAACATTTAAAACTAATGGACTTCAATGTCAGATCAATGATAAAGACCTCATTCCTATGAGAAGCCTAAGACCTATGAGAGCTTGAAGGGGAAGAAGATCCAAACTCCAGAGGAGGAGCACCTCTGGGAAAAGGGCCATAACCAAATCATCTTGTTTGTCTATCAAATTCTCCTTGAAGTTATCTATCCCTCTGACTTGAGAAGGTTAAACCTCCACTCTGACCAGATGGGAATGGATCCATCTTAGAATAACCTCTATTTTGCCTTGTTAGAGGAAGCTCTATATATTGGAAGGATTAATTATCAAATTTGGGGTTCGCCACAATTGGCGATGCTTACCAGAATAACCAGTTGCCATGATTAGTATAATTTGAATGTTGGAATTGACAGTATTCCATGATTGTAACCATTGTTTGGTTTTAATTTGTGATTATCATATTTGCCTTGGAATCTGTACTCCTGGAAAATTGGTTGGTTGAGTGTGTCGTGTGCACGAGCATTTTTGTCAATTTATTCATTGTGGAATTTCCTTGACGTGTGGGTTTGAGACCACATCCTTGAGCGTAGTTGAGCTATTCCTAATTAATGGGATCATGAGAGACTTGTACTCTTGGTCCTTGACTAATTTATTTCTTCTCGTATTTCGATGGAAGCTTGACCATGAGCCTTTTGTGGTCATTTGTTTACTGTTGTTTCTTTGACTTTTGTTATGGCACACTCCATGCTTGAGTTGAGCTTGCATGTGCTATGTGGATGTAGGGAATTGAGACCACATACATGCATGTAGTTTATCTATGTGCCTATTCTGAGGTCCGAGTGACCCGTTCTCTTGGTTTGAGACCAATACAGATTATCATGTTTGATTCTATGTTATGACTTTGATGTCATTTTTTGCTTTATGCCTTATTGGATTGTGCCTTACTGTAGAATGATACAATCCTCATATTTGGGTAGTTGAGTGGAGTGGCTCCTTATGTGGATCTCGACCTGTAAGTGGATGATACATGTCACTTGAAGGAGTTCTTAAAAAGTGATAACAAAATAAAATAAATTGGGAAAAACACATTAATAAGATTAATATGACTACATGTTTGTTTGCGGGCATTGAACAGAGATAAGTTTGTATCTATCCACTTGAGGGTGTAGATGTAGATACATACTGATATCTATTTTTTTTGCAGATGTTGACCTAAGAATCGATGCTATGTGGGCCACCATGTGCCACACAATGACACTCCACCTTGAGTCCCTACACAATAGTCTTGATAGATCTAAGTAGTATCCCTTTGTACTTGTGCCTTACTATTATTTTCATATATGTGTTGCATTGGAACCTTTATACTATCCCCTGAGTGCATGCATTGGTTAGCATACATGTTAGCCATCTTTTTGTGTGCGTGTGTACCTTGTGTTTGTGGTTGGGTGACTATCTCCGTGAGAACAATGGGGTGGGCCTGAGGGTTCCACATGGTAGGGTGGAATTGTATTTCATTCTTTGGGACCAATGTATAGGTGGATGACTTCTTTTAGTGATGGAGTTTTGAGCATGATGTGCTCTTTCTATCCCTCTTTACTCTTTTAGTATTTGCTTATGTTAGATAGTTGTTATTTATTTTAGTAGTTGATCTCGAGTGTTTACTAACTTTATTGTGGGTATCCCATACTCCCTGGTGTGGAGAAACCCTTATATTTTAGCCGTACATTGGTGTCAGAAAGCCTACCCTATTATCAGATTGAGAGAACCTCATTCAGGAGGGTTTTTAGTTCATTTTTCTATTTTGTAGGGCAACCTAACGCATCTGTTTATTCTTTTAGCACATATGCATGATCTTTTACCTCATATATCAATAGAGTAGCACATTTGCACTCTATTCTAGTGCATTTTTTTTACCATATTGGAACATTTGTGACATCTCGGTGTTCCATTGGGTTTGTTCAAAATTGGATTTTGTATCTTGATTCCTTATGTTTTCAGGATGGTTTTCAAGTATTTACATCTCATTTTACATTTTCATATAATGATGTTATGATCACTTTTCAATTTTGGCTTAAAATGAACCTTATATTGGATTGCACCAAGGATGAACTTGTTTCCTCGATTGGAAACCATTGACGGTGGTCTGGTCTTATCATATGAGGTCTATGGACGTGGTCTGACCTCACATGTGGTGACTTGAGTATGAATTGTCTGCTCTTGTTTGTGTCTGGAGTTGTCTTGGAACCCTTGAAACTATTTGTAAGACTTCCTCTAATGATTGATCACGTGGTGATCATTGTTTGTTCCTTTTTACTTAGATATTATCGTTGTGGTTATGCACTTATTTTACTAATGATATTATTAATTTCAAAAAAAGATTATTCCATGTATATTTGACCCTTCGTTCTCAGGGTTCCTTGGTGGGGCATTACACATTCATCCTCTAATTTTCATTAATTTAACCTTTAAATATGTCCAATTTAATGACCATGTTGATTAATTAGCCGTATAAGAGTGAGTAACCGTTAATTCCCATTTTATTCTAGAAAGTCTTATGTCATGGTAATATTATATTTATTTACTTATTTTTCCATTTTCCCTCAATTAAATAATTGCCTAATTTATCCCAAATGTAGGGAATTAATAATTTCAAATTTCCTCCATTTCTAATTTCCACTAATTTGGCTTCCATCCCTGAATTTTGGCTTCAACCCACTAATTTAGCCTCTACTCCCCTAGTTTATCCTTGCACCTTCCCTTATGCATTTCCCTTCATTTCTCCCCTTAATTTGTGCATCCGATTTCTCATTTCCAAATTGAAATTCAATTTATTATATGTTTGTCATAATCTTGTCATTTTTCCAAATGCAAACCAATTTGTCATAAATCTTACCATTTGCCATTTTTGAGTTTTCAAATACAATCTTAACCATTGATTTGTCCTTAATCTTGATTGTCGATTCGAGTACCAAAAATCTATAAATTGGACTCAAGTTCCTCATTCTCGTAATCACACATTTCAAGTATTCTTATTATCATCCTATTTATACTTTCTTTTATTTTGCGGGTCATCCTATTTATACTTGCTTTTATTTTGCAGGTGCATTTTGTCCATGCAACAGAAACACCAATTTGGAGAAGAAAGAAATAACTTTGAAGCTTCATTAAGGGAGCGCTATTTTGATTTATTTCCTACATTTTTGCACTTTGTCTTAATATTTTTAATGGTGTGATTAGGATACATTTGCATGATTTCATAAGCTTTGTGGTTGGCTTTAATCATGCATTTTTCTAATTCTCAATTTCCTAGTTGACATAAATGATGCAGTCATGGCAGGAATTTTCCTAATGGAGATGATCCAAACCATGAAACGAGAGTCAACACAGCAGAAAAAACCAACTCAACAACAAGAATAAACAATCAACATGTTATAATAGATATTTGTGTTATCACATAATCAAATATTTACATCACATTGGCTTGCAACATGCATATTAAAAGCTTTCAACATACATGTTTGATTACAATAAAAACTCATATCTAAACCCTATTGCTAACCTTCCAAAGGATATCCTACTTTGAGCTACCACTTCTTCCTAAACAAAGATCAATGCCTCAATATATAGAGCATTCCTAACACATATGTCGGGCGGATCAATTACATTTTCCAAGGCAAAGAAAATGTAACGTGTGAAAATATAGGTCAGGACCCAAATCATAAGATCTCAAAGCCAAGATGTGGAAATGATGTAAGATCCAAGAGAGACATCAAACAAAGATCCAAGAACATTGGGATATGAGTCACCAAGCTTTGTCGATCAGGAAATTCCTTCACAAGACCACAAAACTCCATATGATTGTTAGAACATGAAGAATACACATAATTGATCATGAATCTGTAATATCTGCACAAAGAAGTATCCAAATGAGGTGTGAACCCAAACATAAGTATAACATGACATCTAAAACCAACCTTGAGATCTGCAACAATAGATGATCCAAAACAAATGAATGCCACTAAAACATAGAAAGATGGAAAACAGGAACAAAATTGAAAGGAAATATTTTTAGGTGATGCAAGATTGCCAATGACCCAAGGATGCTCCTGCATCAGACATCCCTGGTGAGAATAAAATGTTCCATAAGAGAAACTTATGAACATTTGATAGGATCTAGGACATAAATCACATGCTCATTCTTGATCTAAATATCCTCTTTATCTACAATTGTTCTTCTTTGCACTTATTCTCTTTATTCCATTAGATCCATTAACTCACTTTTCCTGCACTTACTTTATCATGCCTCACATCATCATCAGGTAGTGAAGAAACTCCTCTTGTTTTTTGTATATCTAATTTACCTCAGCTACAATACTTAATCTAATCAATAACCAAAGTCCTCTACTACCTCACTTTACCTTTCTTGTTATCTGATACCAACCGATATTCAAATCTACCTTCAAGATCATTCTTCATATCAAATAGATGATCCAATAGATTATTCTTATGAACATTCTTCATTATTCATTATTCATATCAAATATATGATCATTCTTCATTCTTCATATCAAATATATGATTCTTCATATCCACGTCCAGAACCAACCTTGAGATCTGCAACAATAGATGATCCAAAACAAATGAACGCCACTAAAACATAGAAAGATGGAAAACATGAACAAAATTGAAAGGAAATATTTTTAGGTGATGCAAGATTGCCAATGACCCAAGGATGCTCCTGCATCAGACATCCCTGGTGGGAATAAAATGTTCCATAAGAGAAACTTATGAACATTTGATAGGATTCAGGACATAAATCACATGCTCATTCTTGATCTAAATATCCTCTTTATCTACAATTGTTCTTCTTTGCACTTATTCTCTTTATTCTATTAGATCCATTAACTCACTTTTCTTGCACTTACTTTATCATGCATCACATCATCATCAGGTAGTGAAGAACCTCCTCTTCTTTTTTGTATATCTAATTTACCTCAGCTACAAGACTTCATCTAATCAATAACCAAATTCCTCTACTGCCTCACTTTACCTTTCTTGTTATCTAATACCAACCGATATTCAAATCTACCTTCAAGATCATTCTTCGTATCAATATTAACTTTTGTATTCTACTTTTCTAAATAATAATTATTCACACTGCTCATATTCCTTGCATTTATTCCCTCTGCCCCCTTCAAGGGAACCAAAGTAAATTTATGTCCATCCTTCTCTATCGTGACCAAGTTATTTATGAAATCATGGATAGCTCCATTATCATATTGCAAAGGTTTTCCCAATAGAGCATGCCAAGTACTCATAGATACCACATCACACAATACCTCATCTCTATAAGGTCCAATGTTAAATTTCACTAAACACTGTTCTTTCACCTCCACCATATGTTCATATGAAAACCAACTTATCCCACATGGACAAGGATGTTTAAGCCTCTTCAAGCCAAGATTATGTACCATCTTCTTTGATACAAAATTATCAATAATACCACTACCCATAACAACCTTACAACATTTACCTCCTGATTTGTAAATAGTCCTAAACAAATTCCTCCATTCTATAAGTTCAACTTCCTTCTTACTCAACATGATTCTCCTAAGCATAAGAGATTCTCCCAACTCAGTTTCTGCTACACTCTCGACAAGTTCATCAATATATCATTCCTCATGTGCCACAAGATTCTATTTACCCAAGCTCCTACTAGATCCTTCAGAACATTGAAAAAATCTATGTCCTAGGCCACCAAATTTGGAACAATTACCTTTGAATTCCTTTCTACCATTCCCTCTCCTTTGTACCCTCTGATCAGGTTCCTCTTCAGTGGTCTTATTTTCCTTCCATCACTGTTCACTTGCTTCTCTTTCCCTCTGGGGTTATGATGTCTTCTCTTTAACTTATCTTCTGCCTTCAATACATACTGGTAAGAATCCTCCATTGTATTAATCCAAAGAATACTCAACTCATCCTGAATATTAAATCTTATGTCATTAATATACATATCCACCTTCTCCTTAGACATCTCTTGATGTCTAGATCTGATTGTCATATTGTAAAACTCCTCAATGTAATCCTTCACACATATCCTTCTACTTTAAGTTTTGTAACTTCTTGAACAATTCTAATTCGTAATCTTTTGGAATGTATTTAGCTTTTAATCTAGAAACCATTTCCCTCCATCTAGTGATTTTCATTTCACCGCTTTCTTCTCTATATTTCTATAATTGTTTCCACCATAAGGCAACATGACCCTTAAACTTAATCTCTGCTAACCTAACCATCTATGCATCTCTGATATCCTCAAGATCAAATTAATCTTTTAATTCACCAATACAATCTATCAAATCCTCAGGATGCAATGAACCAGAGAAAGTAGAAACTTCCATCCTATGAATTTTACTTACTTGTGTCATATCCCTCAACAATCTCTCTTGATTTGCAGGGATCTCAGTGTCTACAGTCTCAAGATCTTTAGTAGGCTCTTCATATTCTTCCTTAGTATCAGTATTCCTTCACAATCCAATCAAAGCATTTTGGATCTCAATCCTCATCTCATTATTTAAGTCCTCCATCATTTGTTCTAACCTCCTAGGGTTCATCCTTCTAAGTGAAATCTTTCCAATCCTTAGGTGCAATTGCCTCAGCTTCGACAATCTGAATACAAGGTGTCCAATTGCCTCTCACTCAATGAATTATCCAACACACTTGCAGCCTGCCTCCAAATCAGCAATTTTTTCACCCTCAGTATGCCTTCAACAAACTAAACTAAGTTCTCAACCAGCAATAATCTCCTCTGTAATCCCCTTGTGCAAGTCCTTTGTAATTGCAGACCATATTAACACTTTTTCACCCCACAAAAATTCAACTAGGGCTTTGCAAGCTTAGGGAATCAATCTGCTAACATAGGAACATCATCCTTACTCTGATACTATTTGACATAGTCATGGAAATATTTTCCCTAATGGAGATTGTCCAAACCATGCAACAAGAGTCAACACAACAGAAACAACCAACTCAGGAAAAAGAATAGACAATCAACATGCTATAATAGATCTTTGCATTATCATATAATCAAATATTTACATCACATTGGCTTGCAACATGTAGATTACAAGATTTTGACATACATGTTTGATTACAATAGAAACTCATATCTAAACCCTAATGCTAAAATTCTAAAGGATATCCTACTCTGAGCTACCATTGCTTCCTAAACAGATATCAATGCCTCAATATATAGAGCCTTCACAACACATATGTCATTTAGATCAATTACATTTTCCAAGACAAATAAAATGTAATGTATGCAAATATTGGTCAGGACCCAAATCATAAGATCTCAATGCCAAGATGTAGAAATGATGTTTGATCCAAGAGATATGTCGCCCAAAGATCCAAGAACATTGTGATGTTGTTAAGGATGAAGAATCCCCAAAGGAGATGTCAAATCCTTGGAATAGTTATAAACATAGAGAAAATCAGCAAGATAAAATCAACACCAACATGAATTGCATCCAAACAACAATTTTTATTAATCATAATTTCTTTATACATGTCGGGTTGTAAGGCCTTCTTGGTTTAGGCCAAGTACAAAGAAAAAGCTAACAACAAAACCCAACTCAGACCTATTCTAGATCTTCCTTAGTCTCAATGCAATCCTCTAGTAGCTTCTCTGCTATTCATCCCTTCTCTCGAATTCTTCCTCACTATTTTCCTGCTACCCAAATGATCGCAATCCCTAAATTTATACACAAACACAAATAGGTTGGCCTCAACCAACTTTACATATCCCAAGAAATGTTTTAGACATAGTCAGTCTTAACACAAATTAAATACAACATTTAATTAGTTTCTCAAGGAACTATCCAACAAATCAAGTTGGCCACACATAGATCCACATAGGAAATCATGTCATTCATCACCAACGATCAAAACAATGACCGCAACCTCGATCAATCAATCAATTAACTCCAAGAACCAATATTATGAAGAACAACAGCAGTCCGATAGAGAAATAATAAGATTTATCAAACCACACCACCTCACAAAGTGCTATCATATAATCAGGCTCTACAAATAGAAAGCAACAAACCCTTTTCATCACTCCTACCAAACATCTCCTCAGTTCAACCGATCAGAGAATCTCAGAAGACTGCCTAAAGTAAGAAACTCTCAACTCAGTCATAGAATTCACCATAACTCAAGCACGGTAACTCAAAACAAGTTGATATTATAGGATAAGCTTCCTTATGACCACATGAACAACATATCATGACCACACATCTTGAAGATCCATAGAACTTAACCGAGACATCAAACACACTAACCAGTGATAACTCACTACAACCGGTTATTAGGAACACAATTGCCCGATAAATAATCAAAATACCTCCAAAAATTCTCCACCAAAATAAGTTCTATCATAGAAATAGCATCTATGAACAATAAGTAACAAACCCTCTTTATCACTCCTTTCCAAGATCTCAATAGATCGATCGCTCGCAGGATCTCTAGAAAATTGTCTCAAACAAGGAACTTCATCAATCCAAAAGGAAAAAAATCCTAAATGATGCAAGTTCTTCAAGAACCCTACATGTTCTTGCATCACATTGGGATATGATTCACCAAGCTTTGTTGATTGGGAAATTACTTTGCAAGACCATAAAATTCCATCTGACTGTTACAACACGAAGAACACACAACATTGACCATGAATCTATAATATCTCAACAACGAAGTATCCAAATGAGGTAAAAACTCATAAATAAGTATAACATGATGTCCAGAACCAACCCTAAGTTCCTCAACAACAGATGATCCAAAACAAAGGAACGCCACTAAAACACATAGAATTGGAAAGTAGGAAAAAACCTTAAAGGAAATATTTTTGGGCGATGCAAGATTGCCAACGACCCAAGGATGCTCCTCCATCAATAAAGAATATAGTGTTAAGTTGAAAATATATAAACTAACAAATTATAAGCCTTTGTTCAAATGTTTCTATTTTTTTTCAACTCCCTCTTGCAACTTCACTTTGTCTTGGTAAGCAATCCACCATTTCCCCTTTTTTTGAACCTACTTAACAAGTCTTTTTTATTCAACCCTCTCTTTAGTATTTGACAAGCCTTATTTTTCTCACTCAGTTACATCTCATAGTCACCCCTTTGTCCAATTTTTCTACCCAGACAATAGGCTTTTTATTTTTTGAACATTGTGTTGTTTTTTACACAATATTTTAAAACTTGAAAATATTTACACTTGACATTATCAGCCACTACCCTACAAAAATATTAAATTGTGTATTTGATCTAATTGGTAGTTTCAATTGTCTTATGTGGGTGAAGGAATATATAGATTTAAGCGAACAAAGTTGGTAGTTTCAATTGTCGTTTCTATAGTTTAAAGTATACTTGGTTTTTGAAATCTATTAGATAACCTAAAAGTTATTTGGTTTCTAATTGAAAGAATATGTGGTTACTACCCATTGCATATTATTTGAAGATAGTTATGCATTGTAAGATAGCCAAAGCATTACTATAGAATATCATTATATTTGACCAAACTATTACTTCCATAGGTCATATACCTAAGTGGAAAATCTATAAAGTAATAAAGTCTAAGCCCTTTTTCAAATCTTCCCCTTTTTTTGAACACGTCATTACAACCTTAGTTAGTCTGGAATTACTCTCTTTGGTTCAAAAGTTCAATAAATTGTCAATCACCCAACTACGTTTACTGCATAAGCTATTTTTTTTAGTGGCCTCTAGTTTTGACGTTCTTACAATCACCCAGTCAGGTGATATTGGAACCCGTACACCTTTCACTTTACATAGTTTGAATAGTCAAGAAATTTCCAACCACCCAACCTTATGGAGTTCACATTGTTCGAGAAGCACTATTTTCCATGAGTTACAAAAAAAGACTCATTAATAATAACTAATGTGACATAAAGCATGGAAATGCACTTCTATAAATTTTGAAGATGAATGATACTACTCCTCACCACCAAAAAATGATTACATTCTTAATTTGTGATTTGTCTCACTCCTACACTGACAAATCTCATTTATTATTTCTGACATTGATTGTACATCATTAGAGTTCAGTTTTTTATCATGTATCTCTAGATCACTTGCGTGTATTTCAATTTCTTGAAGGAAGCCTCCATTTTGGACATTACAAATGTTGATTAACATGATTCTATATTTCTAAGCACAATTTTTGTCATTTGCACTTTTCAGGAAATTGAGACAATAAAATTAGAAATTTTTTAGGATATGTAATCATTAGATTTTTCTAATGAAGACTTATTTTGTTACAAAGGATGATGGGTTAAAGAAAAATTCTATAAAAAGTCAACAAGGATGAGAATTTTAATTATTCTATATAATATTTTCAATTTTGTGCATTTTATTCTTATAACAACACTATGTCATTGTATCATTCCTGTTATTGTAAATTGTACAACCTGTAGTTATGGAGTTTCACGAGGAGATACCAATTGCACTCAAACATAGGATGGTCAAAATTGGAAATAATAAGAGGGAGTAGTCAAAGAAGGGTCTTTCCAAAGAATGAACCTACAATATTAGGTTATGTCATTATGTCCATGACATTGTTATTCCAATTGTGTCCTCTTCATCTTTGTTACATTGGCCTTTGTCGGAGGGGATTACGTACAAGGAAACTTTGTAATATTCTATTTTCACTTCTTTTTTTAGTTCTTATAAGCACTCTGTTAGGTTAATAAGGATGATACCATTGTACAATTGACCTTAATTATCTTATCTCATACTGTGTAGTTTTGGATGCAAGGATAGACTAATCAGAGTCAATGTTAACATAAGTAGAATTGCAAAGAATAAGAGCGTTGACTCTATCTTTGGACAATTAGACTGGACAAAAAATTGCAGCTCCAAAGAATGCTCCATCAACATTAGGGTTAAGGAGTAAGTCATTGATTATGGTCATTATTAATTACGCAATAATGGCTGCCACATTGTGACACTCTACAAAAATAACTAATGTTGATTGTCATTACTGCATATTTTCAAGCGTGATTAAGTTAGATTGGGAGGAATTGGAAAGAATTAGAGCGATGCTATAATTTAGCTCAGAACAGTTCAAATACCACTTTTGAAATTGAAAGCAATCCACGATGGGTCCCTTTGTGGTTTTCGTTTTCTCTATAATAAAATACATGCTTCCTGAAAAGGGGAGAAAATAAAATATGTTTACTATTGGAATTTCTCTTGTAATCTTTTTGTGGCTCATTATGATATCCAACTTTTCCCTCCCTACACTTTTTGGTATTTATTTCTATATAATTTTTCAATTTTGGGGATCCCAATTTGTGACCTTCATTAACAACTACAATATTCATGGCACTAAGTTGTTTCTCGCACATAATTGTGACATGTTTCAATTGTAGAAATGACAAATGTCAATTATTAAAACAAATGTAATATGTACAATGAAAAATCTAAGGTTTCTAATTTTTGCAAGGGCCCCTCTATGATATAATCAGAGGGTGAAGAATCAAAGGATGTGGTAGATTGATATGCTACAGACACAGATGTTCTTGTGGATGTTTTTAATGGCTTCAATGGGTGGAGGCATTGGAGGGAAGTTTTGGTTTCTCTAGTCGTGGCTGACGAGAGAGTCTTGGTGGTGTTGGTTCATGGTGTCTAGAAAAATGAAGTACTCTCTGCCCTTCCAGTGCCACTCAGATATGGTGAGGTGGGTCTATGGTGCTGTCCTGGAGAATTTGATGACATAGGTCTGTGGTGCAAGTCGTGGTTTAGGGATTCTTCCCACTGCATTTTTTTGGGCTCCTTTATTGATGCTTTTTTGATAATGGATTTTGGGGCTCGGTGTCTCTTGGCTTCCTCATGTGCTCGGTTTTGGGCTCCACTTTCTGGTTGTCGTAGTCAATATTTTTTAGGGGTCTTGAATTTGGAGATGGTGCTCTGGGAAGATGTGATTTGGTGTTTGGATCTTTCCTGCTCTGTCTTTTTGTGTCAAATTTTCCTTCTCGTGGTTTTGGGTCTCTTTTGTAGGGTTTATGGGGTGGAACTTTGGGTCATCAGGTGAGCCCCTATATGGTTTTGGTTCAAATCTTGCGGTTGATTCAATTAGGTGGGCTTGTCATGATGACTACCACTTTTTGAATGGTATCCCTTGGCTTGGAGACTTGTCTATGATGATGTTTGACATGTCCTTGGATGAGGTTTTTCTAAGGGTGAGTGTGGCTAGGTTTTGGGTGCTTTTTTATGAGCCATGATGTTATTTGAATTCTTCTTTTGCGATTGAAGCCACTAGGATAGCTCTTGTTCAAGCATGTTTTTCTCTACTCCCCTTAGAGAGGCATGTTTCTTATGGTTTCTTTGTTTATTTTTTGGATACAAGCTTAGCTCAGGTCCTTGGGTGAAAGGGAGATCTCTCCTTTCTTTGATTGTTTGGTTTTTGTGGTTGTGGCTAGTTGGATGATGATAATTTTCAAGGGCTCGCTCTAGCCTCTAGTCTTTTTTGGTTAAGGAGGCTTTCAGATTTTGGGGTTGATCAGACCCTTGGTGGATTTTGGTGCTTCTCTTTCCAGTTGCTTTGCTGGACTCTTATGGGCACTCTTCCATCTCTTCCTTTGAAGACTTCTATAGAGGTGAGGCCTTCCCTTTTTTTTATGAGGTGACTTTTTGCGATCTATTGGTGGGTTGGGCACTTTTAGTTGCTATTTCCCTTGCTCTCATTTACTATTGAGGTGGGTCCCTCATATATGGAGGTGGTGATGTATATTGAGAGTGAGGTTGACTGCGGCATAGAGTGGATTTTTTTGTTGTTGGTAATTGGGAGGAGGGGTGGTTTCAGAAGTGGTTTTCAAGGAGGATTGTTCCTTATTCAAACTATCCTATTGAGGTGATATATCCTTCTATTGAGGTGGAGGGGAGTTTTGTTTGGGGGAAACATTTTTTTTTATTTTTGGAAATTTATGCTACCCATATTTGGATGGTTTGGGGTTCCATTTTAAAACCCACTCTTCTACCTGGTTTTTACATGTATAATATATTTATGCTACTTGTCTTTTTTGGGGGAGTCATTCAAATCATTTTTATGGTTTTGGGAGCCATTCTAAAACCCAAGGTGGTTGTGGGAGCCATGTCAAATCCCATTTTGTTTTAGGGAGCCTCTCAAAACCCTATTACTTCAGTTGGCTCTTTGATGCTCAATCATTTGTGGCAGTCTCTGATGATGGTTTTGGGATCCATGTTAAAACCCAAAGTTAAGGTTTGGGGAGCCTTTAAAACCTCAAGGATCTCCTTTCTTAGGATATTTTCTCTTTGATGTAAGGATTAAACCTCTTGGGATGGGTTCTTGGGGGCAGGTGGTGATTTTTATGCCTTGTGATTTTAAGCTATTGTTTGTTTGTTGGCTTTGGGTTGTTGGTCTACAAATGCTCTATTTGTCGCAACTTCTCTTCTTAGTGGGGTTCCAGATCCCCCTTAAAATATGATTATAAGGGGTTTCGGGTCCCCTGAAAACTTGTTTTTTCCTTAATAAAAAACATTGTAATTCATTAGTGTGAATTTTCCCTCTTGTGTATATTTGTGTAATTAGAAGGTCCCGTTAAACATATTGTATTATTATATGTAAAATAGGAAGAGAAAGTAAGATGTAATAAATTATAAAGTGGCTATATGTTAAATGTTATTGGTGTAGAGGTAATAAAAGATGAAATGTTGTAAACATGTAACTCTTCTTTAAATCATCAAATTTTTGGCATTTTAGGAAATAAGTTTTTTTAAAGGTTTATTAATAACTACATTAAAATTCAAGCAATTCTATTATTAATAATTAATATAATTACCCACTCCCCTTGAAATATATAGAACCTATCATCTATTCACTATGTTGGTATTTTAAAATGTTTACACTTTACAAGCTACCAATATACCTTAGATTGATTTTGAAGAATGGTTAGTTTCAAATATGGGAAAATTTGAAGGTAGCTGGACCAACTATAGGGTCACGACTGCCCTCTACACTTCTGGTTCTGTAGGACCAAGGCGTGTGCACCTAATCTAGCTCAATATACAATACCTCAACTCTCTCTAGATTTATATAGCAGAAAATGGTAAGAAAGTACTAAATGGTAACCACTCATTCATTGACTCTCCATTAACATGAAGGACAACAACCACAAAACATAAAAGAACTTGGAAATGGTTTTGATTTAAATTTTGCAGAATATAGCCAAATCAATCAAACATGTATCAAAAAATAATGTACTAATTTATTATCAGTGCTTTATCCATTGGGCAATATTTTTAGTTCAGGAGTAGAATACAAAAACCAACTGTTATCAAGGTCTCAAAGCCATAAACACAAATAATCTCAGCCCAAACACTACCTATAATATCCTTGTGTAGACCAAATGAACCTATGTCTTATCCAGAGTAGATTTAATTTGATCCTATATCAAAGCTAAGGAATAACAACATATACATAGATAAATTCCATGCATTGAATCAAAAAATCCACAACTCAAGAAGTGAGCACAAAGGAGAGACTTGAATCTAAAATATTGTATTAAGTATGAAGTGTTGTGGGATCGTATCTGGCTCCACACAATCTCGTGTTAACGAGTGGGGGTTAGTAGCACCAATTTGTAATGGGGAGAAATCAATCAAATAACTACTAAGAACAAAGCTACGAACAATGAAATGACAAGCAATAAAGGAGGATTACAAATGAATGCAAACCAACAAAGCTTGAATCTTCTATTGTCTCTCTCTACTCCTTTTGAAATGTTGTTTGTGTGGTGCTCAGTATTGGTGTGGGCAATGTCTATGACTTGGAGCATCAAGAATATGATATTGAATGCTTTGATCGTAAGAAGGCTTGATGCTTGAACCAATCTGATAGAGTAATGGTGCACATGAGCTTGAAATCCTAGATCTATGATCGCAAGAAGGCTTGATGCTTGAACCAATCTGACAGAGTAATGGCACATGTAAGTTTGAAATCCTGGATGTATGATTGTAAGAAGGCTTGATGCTTGAACCAATCTGACAGAGTAATGACACACGTAATCTTGAAATCATAGATCCTTCAAATGGTTATGAAGGGTTGATTATATAGAATATGGAAATGATACGAACAGTTGAGATCAATCCCAGAGATAGGAATATGAATGATTGATATCAAAGAAAACTAGAGAAGCCATCAGTAACTCCACCTCTTCAACTGAGGGAGAGGAGATCAAGTTTGGTTAACTGAACATCTAATTATGAGTTACCTTTAGAACTGAAGAGGTAATTTGGAGTTACCTTTTTGAACTGAAGAGGTGGGTGGAGTAACCCATGTAATCAGAGATCTGATTAAGAGTTATCTTTTTGAACACCAAGAAAGGATTTAATTGAATATTTAATTCATTTTTATAATTAAAGTATTCAACATGTGAGACAATTGAATTCTTTTTGGATTTAGAATTAAATTGTTGAATGAAATTAAATTAAGTTAATTAGAAGAATTAATTAATAAGTTTAAATCTTTAAATTTAAACTTTAGGAAATTTAATTTAATTAATTAAGGTTAATTAATTAATTAAAATTAATTATTTAATTAGTTTTGGGGATTTGATTAGATGATTTGGGGATTGAAATTAGAATGAAATAGATGATTAAAAAACCATTAATTAATAGATGAAAATTAGTGTTTGTAATGTAAGGTCGCAAGTATGTCCATTTTAGGGTGTCTACATTTGCCCCTCTTTGATGCATTGTGGCTTGTCGCATCGTGTCAAAGATTCTCTATTTTGATCCTTCCCCAGCTTGCCCCGACGATAGCAGGTGTATTTATGCCCCCTCAACAAATTTGAGCAAAAAGTCGCGACATAAGCGTTAATTTGCTGAAACTGCAAATTGTTAATCTGGGCATCTGACTGTTTGTGAAAAAATTGAATATGCTCCTGATACAGACTGATAAATTTTTTGGGGTCTGAAATGATAAAATTGAGGTCCTGGAGGAATTAGGGTTTTTTGGAACCCTTATAAATATCTTGGAGAGATTTTCATTTGTCACTTTGTACTCTTGGAGCTCTGATAAACTGGTGAGTTTTGTTCAAAATTTCCTTTGCTTTCTTTTTTTTTTTCGAGTGATGGCGGGCCTTCCTGGAGTCACACATATTTCTAATCGGGTAGGTTCTAGCTCATCTAGAAGGAGCAGGA
>MU228094.1:4998411-5017286 GCA_018584345.1 Thuja plicata
ATTAGGGGAGATGGATGTTGTTATGGGTGGGATGGACGAGGATCCATCAGAGATGGAGAGGCGTACACAATAGATATCTAATCTTTAGGCTAGTTTGACTACATCTGAGGCACGAGATACTACCTTGGAGAGTAGGGTTATCACAGCGGAGGCTAGGGATACTGCATCTGAGGCCAGGGAGGTACAGGCTCGAGCAGATGTGAGGGACTATTTGGATAGCTTACAGGAGGTTTCCCATCGGGAGGTGCTAGATCAGTTCTAGAGATCAGGGCGTGAGGACCAAAGAGAGATTGAGTACTAGAGACGCCATTATGAGGGCGTCGTTCCTTCATCACAATGAGTGTTGAGCTATGCAGCTTCATAGAGATTGAGTAGGGCTCAAAGGTCTTAGAGCAGTGGTATTGGAGCTCCTGGTTCATAGCAGAGGCCTACACTTGATATGCCACCCCCTTGTTTTCCTAGTGGCGAGGGTGAGGGTAACTCTTGTTGATCTGCTCACTGTTCATTATGTATTGTGCTGTACCATTTTTGTAGTGATGTTCCACTGATATACTCTGATGTTGTACCGATGATTGTATCTTGATATACTAATATTTATTTGACATACATGTTGATCACCTTCTTTTTGTTCAGACTTGCGACCGTTCATTGTATCAGATATTTTGAGATCTATATGAGATGCAGCTTTATGATTCTATATGATGTGCAGTATTAACTTTATATATGTGCAGCTCTAGATGAATATGCTTATATGATGAAATGTTGATGCAATATGATTCTATATATGCAGACTCTTAGATGTATGAGTTACTTTCCTATGATATTGATATGTGTATGCAGGATGGTGCTTTATGAAATGCATGTTTATATTGTGATGTTTATGGATGCATTTGATTATGATTACTATGTATGCAGATGTTGTACTTTGTTTTGTTTTGTGATGCACATAAATGAATTATGCAATCTACTATGCATAAAATATCTGAGTAATGGATGTGTTAGAAGAATGTTAGTGGGAAATGGATCTTTGGGATTGATTGATAGATTTAAACTGATAGAATAGGATGAGCGACCCAAGTCGCTGCCGAGTTTCCAATTTTGTTCATCATTGCACCTTATTATGAAAATTGAAGAGCATCTAATGCACCTAGATATTTCTCATCTGGATGCCACTATGATCTATTGATAACCGGAAGGAGCAGAGAGATTAAATAGAAAGAGAACTAAATACACCTAGATATTGACCATCTCGATACCGCTATGTTCCTTGATTTAAAAAGAAAGAGATCCAAATGCACCCAGATATTGACCATCTGGATACCGCTATGATCTTTGATTTTGAAAAGAAAGAGAACCAAATGCACCCAGATATTGACCATTTGGATACTGCTATGTTCTCTTTACAATCCAAAATAAAAGAAAAACCCAAGATAGAAATCCAATGCACCCAGAGATAGACCATATGGATACCGCTATGATTCTATTAGTATGAAAGAAAGATAAAACCAAGATAGAAATCCAATGCACCCAGATACAAACCATCTGGATACCAATATGATTATATTGGTAGGAACAAGTGAATAATAGAAAAGGATTGTCCAATTCTTTCCTAGGGTTAAGCTCAGATCATGGAACTATGCAGCTGCAAGATAAGTGATAGTGCCTACCGCATTTATCCTAAATCATCATTGCCCCAGAATTGAAATGAAACACTCCACAAGAAAAAATCAAATAAAATAAGGTCGTGATCCATCATAGCTACTCTCATCACTTGGTGGTATCCTGGTGTAGCGTAAGAACATAACCACGAAAGATAGACTGGCATCTGACTGACTGACTAACTGACCTAGTCAACAATTTTTTTTGTTCCTTGATTCAGTTTGATTCTCTGATGCTTGATTGTGTCTGGTTTTAGTAATAGATGACTCATATGAAAGTGATTTGTTTAGTTTTGAGTGTATCCATCACTGTGTAAGACAATTGATTTATTGATTGATAGATAGATTGATTGATTGATTGATTGAATGGATTTGATCGTTTTGGATAGTTGATAAAATTGTGTCATATGGGCCCCGTGCTGATTTGCAAAGCTCATGATTTTGACATTGATTGATAGGATTGATCGCCAATTTGCTTGCTGATAGATTAGATAGATGATAAAGCTATCATATGGGCCCAATGTTGATTCACAAAGCTCATGATTTTAACATTGATTGATTGGCTTGATTGTCAATTTGCTTTGTTGGTTTTATTGCTTTGAGATTTTGCAATTTTTTTATTGTTTTTTTTATGAAGATTGGTATTTTTAAGACATTTTGATCTTTTTTAGGATTTTGTGATGAGTTTTTAGATTTTTAGGGATTTTTTAGGACTTTTAGAATTGTACCCTAGTCTGGTGGACCAGTAAAAACCATGGATAAGTGTTGATGCTCAGAGGGGATTGTGCTTCTGGAAATAGCTTGGGTAGCCAACCTTGTATGTGGGGAGCTCAAGCTTTGATCTTTGGATTTCATTGATGGTGAGGCAGGATTTTAACACTTCACGCCTATTTGCCAAGTTTTCACCAAGGTACCTACTCAATAGTGCTTGTTTACCAGGTTTTTACTTAGAGAGAGATTATGTTTCTCTTTACTATTTTTGTTGTCGCCAAGGTGCCTGTTTGATAAGTTTTCACAAAGGTAACCTTCTGTATTTTTTTTATTTTTTTTGTATTTTATGGATATGTAGATAAGTGCCTTAACCTTTGATACCTCAAGCGTAGAACCTCTTGAGGTGCATATTGTTGATGTATCTTGGGAGTTGATCTCCTTCTGGTGTTTCCAGTAGGTATGCCCCATTATTGCAAGATGTGACAATGACATAAGGTCCTAGCCAATTAGGCTCAAACTTTCCTGGTTTCACCCTCTCTGCTTGGTTCTTTTGATTTTCCATAAGCACAAGGTCTTCTACCTCAAAGGTTTGTGGTCTCACATTCTTGTGATATTTCCTTCTAAGGCAATTTTGATAGCCTTGTAAGTGGTTGAGTGTATTTTGTCTCCTTTCATCTAATAGTGCTAGTTCACTGAGCCTTACTACTATGTAGTCTTCATCTGAAATGAGGTTCTTTATTGATATTCTTAGGGATGGGAATTCCACTTCAAGAGGTAGGACTACCTCAGATCCATATACTAGTGAGAAATGAGTGGCTCTTGTAGGTGTTATCACACTAGTTTTGTATGCCCATAGTGCGGGACTAAGCTGTAAATGCTAGTCTTGCCCTGATTCGTTGACTATTTTCTTCAAGATCTTTAGTATGGTTTTGTTTGTTGCCTCGTCTTGACCATTCCCTTGTGGATAGTAGAAGGAAGAGAAACATATTTTGATTTGGAAGTGCTCACAAAGATCTTCGACATCTTTATTTTGGAAAGGTGTACCGTGATCTGTTAGTATGGTTTGAGGGATTCCATACTGACAGATGATGTTGTTGAGTATGAAAATGGAGATTTGCTTTCCAATGATGTAGGTGAGAGGAATGGATTCCACCCTTTTAGTAAAGCACTATATTATTGTAATTATGTACTTATGTCCATTAGACAAGGTTGGTGTAATCTTACCCACTAGGTCAAATCCCCACATAGAAAATGACCATGGTAAAATGATAGGATTTAGTTCTTAGGCTGGTGCATAGATGAGGTCTCCATGAATCTGACATTGCCTGCACCTTTGCAAATACTATTTGCATTTGTTTCTACTGTGGGCCAGTGGTATCCTATTCGAATGATCTTCTTTGCTAAGTTATTGCCACCTGTGTGGGTTCCACAAATTCATTCATTTACCTCGTACAAAGCTCTCTAGGATTTTGTGGATATAAGACATCATAATAGCATTCCATCTAGACTTATTTTATATAGAGTACTAGCGAGAAGGGTATACCTAGAGGCTTGGCAGATGAGGGACTTATTTTGGTTCCTAGACAAGTTGGGAGGTAAGACACTACTTTGGAGGTAATTGTACACATCATGGTACCATGGGGTTTCAGGACCAACAAGGAAACACGTTGATTCTGTGATTGGTGCTTGATGTGCTAGTATCATGAGTTTCTCTACCAGAAATTGGAATCTGGTCTCATTGCCTGGCATGTAGATCAAGGATTCTATGGTGGCCATCACATCTGCTGCTTTGTTTTGAACTCTTGGTACTTGCTCAAATACGATGAAATGGAATGATGTGTGCAGCCTGTCCATCTGCTCTTAGTATGAGATTAACTTCTTATCTTTCATCATATAGTTATTGTTTACTTGGCTAATGATCAACTATGAATCTCCATAGACTTTGAGGTTCTTGATTTTCCATTGTATAGTTGTCTTTACTCTGATGACTAGAGCTTCGTACTCGGCTATATTATTTGTGCAAGGAAAGTTGAGTTGGAAAGATTTAGGGATCACATCATTGTTTGGAGTGACAAGTACTATCCCTGCTCCTGTACCATGGTTCGTGCATGACCCATCAAAGTATAGTTGCCATATCTCTATTGTTGTTTGTACTTTAAGAATGGACTCATCTGGAAAGTCAAAGACTATAGGTTGATGATCCTATAGGGGTGCCTCTTCTAGTTGGTTCACAATCACCCTCCCTTTGATAGCTTTTCTGTCCATGTACTCTATATCAAATTCACTTAGGATCATCACCCACTTTGCGAGCCATCTGATGAATGTTGTGTTGCTCACTAAATACTTCAGGGGATCAATGTGTGCTATCAGCTTGGTTTTATGGCTTAACATGTAATGTCTCAAATTTTGGGAAGCAAAGACTACTACGAAGCATGATTTTTCAATTGGTGAAAACTAATCTCATATCCTACCAAGCTTCTGCTGAGATAGTAGACAACTCTCTCTTTGCCTTGGTCATCATGTTGTGCTAGGAGAACTCCTAATGCTGACTCAGTTGCTGAGATGTATAGAAGTAATGGGCTACCTTTAATGGGTGGCACCAATATGTGAGACTTTAGTAGATAATCCTTGAATATTTGGAATGCTTGCTTGCATTATTCTGTCCATATGAGTGTCACATCCTTGTGTAGTAGATGCTGGAATGGATGGCACTTGTCTACTAATTGGGCTATGAAATGCCTTATGGATTGAAGCATGCCCTGTAAACCTCTTAGTTGCCTCAGATTAGTCAGTAGTGGCATGTCAAGGATAGTCTTGACCTTTTTTTGGATCTACCTCAATGCCTTGATGTGACACAATGAATCCCAAAAGCTTTCCTGTGCTGACCTCGAATGCACACTGTTTTGGATTTAGTCAAACTTTGTATTCTTGCATTCTATCGAATATGGGTCCCAATACTTGTAGATGATCATTTCTGAGCATTAACTTGGAAAGTATGTCGTCGACATAGTCTTCCATTATTTTGTGAATGAGATCATGGAAGATTCTGGTCATATCCCTTTAATATGATGCTCCTGAATTTTTAAGGCCAAATGGAATGACATTCCAATAGTAAGTGCCCTAGGCACATGTAAATGTAGTCTTGTGTTGGTCCTATGGTGCAATCCTTATTTGGTTATATCCTGAGAAGTCGTCAATGAGTGATAGCAGCTGATGTCCTATTGTGAGATCTATTATCATGTCGATATTTGGTAAAGGAAATTCATCCTTGGGGAAAGCTTTGTTTAGATCTCTAAAATCTATGGAAATGCAAATCTGACCACTATGCTTGGTTATTGGTACCATATTAGATATCTAGTATACGTATGGGATTGGTCATATAAATACAACACCTAGGAGTTTCTTCAACTCTACTTTGATTAGTAATGAAACATGTGGGTGCATCTTTCTCAACTTCTGCTTGACGGGTTTGGTAACAATAGTAAGTCATGCAACACAAGCTCCCGATCTAGGCCTGGCATGTCTGAGTAGGACCATGCAAAGTTGATTTGCTTTTCTTTGAAGAAGATAGTGAACTATTCTTGTTCCTCTGGAGTGAGTGATTTTGCCGAGTAGATATTCTTTGGGTTCTTTTCATCGCCTAGGTTGAATTCTTTTGTTTCCTCTGCTAGCAATGCTGAATTTTCCTCTCTCAGGGGGAGGAGGTCTTGCTTTCCATCTTCTAGTGCCTCAGTGAGATTTTCACTAGAAGATACTTATTTTATTGTTTTTTTGTTATTTTTTGTGTCAGTAAGCGCCTTACGGTTTTCACTTATTGACGATTCTTTTTTCCTTTTTATTTTGTTTTTTTTACTAGAAAGAGGAGCTTCCTCCATGAAATATGCTAATCTATCTAGGTCAATAGAGATTTTTGCCTTGTGGTCCCCTGATGCCATTCCTACTTTGAGTCCCATGAAGTCTGCGATAACCTCATCATTTTCAAAGAGATCTATATCAAGTTGTCCTTGTTGATCCCATTCTATCAGTTATGGGTTTACTAGACAAAGGTCCTCATGGTGGGATGACTCTACTTGGTTAAATGGGACAATGGTGATGGCTCCAACAAACCGGGAGTGTGATGTGGACGCACCACCTAGGGAATTGGCATCGATATGCTTATCGATGCATAGATGGTCCTCTATAGTTATTTATTGAATATATCCTCAAGGTGTATAGTGATGACTGACCGAGGGGAATAGTTTGGGATTGATGGTTTAGAATTGTGGAGGGATCTCCACTTGTACTCATGGGAATTAGTTGCGCTAGAACACTCATCAAATATCTCACTTTCCCCATTATCTTGGATAGCTCGGTTAAGGTTTAATTAGGAGTAAGAGGTTCCCACTTCAGATGGCAATAACTATTGGAGTATATTGCTAATCAAAGCATGTTCCGGGTTTTTCCCCTGGTGTAACTCTGCTACCTATTCTTGATCAATGGATGTGTCTTGGGTGGTAGGATTGGTTCTATTTTTCCCATAGCCTAACCCTCTCTTATTTCTCTAGGTTGGTGGTAAAGATAGTTCCATTAGACCTTGTTATCTTTACCCCAGACCAGTCGTACCATCATACCCAAACTTTTGCCGCATTGTGTAGCCGACTCCATATGTTAACACGAGTATGGGTGCTTGAAGTCTTTCTTGTGGATCTTGATACAACCACGTGTTAATATCTGGATCAAAAGGGTTCTCTTCTACAATGTCTCCCCACTTGACAAAGGTGGTGGGTGGATATCTAAATAGAACAGGTTCTGGAGTTTCAGTTGTGGACATTGGTCGTGGAATACCATATGACCTTGGGCTTTGAGGCATATTGGTGATAGTAAAAGCTTCCTCATAGTTGTATTCACCACATCCTTTGTCAGTAATATATATCTTCCCCGCTCTTCTTGTGACATCCTTGGGAATTGAATTCGAGGTAGAAGGGATACTTACCTCTTGGTTTGAAGGAACTTGGTTGTCAGTACTTCTTTTGACGATGTTATAGTATTGGAACGGGTTTGGATTTCCTTCAATAATGATTTCTTCCCCCTAGTATGGGAACTTTATGCATTGATATTATGTGGAGGGTACAACTTGCATATTGTGGATCCATGGTCTTCCCAGTAACATGTTATATCCCAAGTCTAGGTCTAGGATTTGGAACGGGGTGTTCTTAGTGATGAGGCCTATTCAGACTGGTAGTATGATAATACCTTTGGAAGACCTTTCTTCTTCATCGGAGGCCTTGATATTGATTCTCCTTGTGACATCAATGTTGTATTGATAGTATCCTAAGTGCTTGATTACTTTTAAATTACATGTGTTTAATTCGGCTCCACCATCAACGAGGACTCTACAGATTGCATGCTTATAAACTTGGATGAGTAAGTGCAAGCGGTGATTATACAAGGGTTTGTGCGGTGACATGTCATGGTCTATGAAGGTTGCATGTTTTTTGGTAGCTATGTGGTTCACCATTGTTTGGAAGCTTTCCAGAGTTATGTCCCTTGGGACAACTGCATTTTGGAGTGCTTGGTCAAGAGCTTTCTTGTGTTACGGGGATATGAGCAAAAGGTCAAACATGGATATTTGGGCAGGCGTACACTTTAGCTAATCTACGAGGCTTTTCTATGGATCAAAGGTGGTAGGAGGATTAACTGGTATACCAGATGTGGAAGGAACTCCTTGAAAGTCATTTTTGGCACGACGCAGTGACCACATTTAGAACTCGGGTCTCTGATTGTAATAGTAGCCACATGACTATCTGAAGGGTTTATGCAGTTGATGGTGTTATCCATATTTGCATGGGTGTAGTTTAATTTATTTGAATGCCCACCAGACCTAGAGGATTTCCCTTTATTGTGATCATGGAATGTGTCAATGAAGATTGTATGATCAGTGGTGCCTTTTGTTTGGGCATTGGTGACATCATTGGCCCTTGTGTCAATTAAATCTTGGATGACATTTTTCAATCGATAAAATTTGGGTGTTTTGTGTCCCTTTACTTGATGAAATTCACAGAAATAATTATAATTATACCACTTTGGTTTGATAGCACCATGTTTGTATTCTCTAATTTCAGGCAGAGTGATATTGTTGGATTGTATCATCTTTAAGGTTGATTTTATCGACTCCCCCAATGGTGTGTAATCTCGTTTTGGAAACATAAATTTTTGTGGACGTTGTGTAGGTATTCGATTGTTTGACACAACAACCGCTTGGATAGGGGGTGGTTGGTTTTGAGTGTGTGTTTTTTGAGTGGGCACCATGGGTTTTTGGTTGGCAATAGGTGCTCCTTGCAGTGACACTTTTGGTTGGGTGTAGTTGATCATCTTTACATCAATGACACCATCACTAGTGACATTTTTGTTTTTGTTCCACCATTTATCTTTATCTGTTGCAGTTTTGTTTGTGTTTGTCTAGATAGGATTTGCAAGGATACCTTGTTTGACTAGGTTTTGCTCACAGCGAACTCCTCGTTCGATGAGTTTCTTGAAGTTAGGAGCCAACTGTAATTCTGTTGTAAATGACATATCTGGAATCAAATTTTAAATGAACATGACTACGAGGTCTTGCTTGGGTACGTCATACGTGATTCTATTTGCAGTATTCCTCCACATTTGTAGGAATTTTACAAAGGATTCTCCATCTTTGTGTTTGATGTCATAAAGGTCCTTGATGCTGACCTTGCTCTCGATATTATGATGGAAGTGAGCAATGAATTTTTCTTCCAACTCTCCCAAGACAAAATTTTGTGAGGTAAGTACGAGAACCATTCCATTGCTGGTCTGATTAAGATTTGTGAGAACAACCACATTAGATATGTCTCATCATGTGCGACCTCGATGCAACTAGCAAAGAATTCTCAGATATGTTCAACAAGGTTGGTGATGCCCTGTATTTGTCAAATTTGGGTGCCGAGAAATAAGTTGGAAACAAAGACATGTGCAATGAATGATCAAAGGGGTATGTGTACAAATCCTATGCGGCGTAGGATTTTATTTTCCCTTAATTTTGCATGTCCATCATTTGGGTTTGAAGACTCTGTACTTGTTGCATTAACATGTATGTATGTGATTGAGGATTATTGGTGATATTGTACCTCTGTGCTATAGTAGGTATGAGGTTGCGCCTATGTCCCTTGAGTTGGGACATAGATCTAGCCCCTGGGACTTGATATTGTTTCCCCAACATGTGATTTTGATATTGGGGCATTTGATTGGCCCAAGATTGATTCTGTTGTGTTTGTTGTTGGGGTTGTTGTTGTTGTGGTTGGGTTTGTTGATGCTGGGGTTGTTCTGGTCCCTGTAAGAGAAAAGGTGTAATCTTGGGTGGGAATTGACTGAAAGTTGGACCTGTAGAGATGGATCCTGGTGGGAGCAAGGATTTGAGCCCAAGGCTAGCAGGGACTAACTGTAGTAGCGAAATAGTTGCAAAAGGGTTGGTGCTTGTTGGTGGAATTGAGGACATAACATGAGATCTTGATGAGAAAGGCCACGAGTCCAAGGGTTGAGGCACACTAGTGACCATGGGTGCACTTAGTTGGGATCCTGTCATGCTTTGTGTAGACGATGTGCTAGCTTCATTTGCAGAGCTAGTCTGATTAGACATAGTATGTGCTGATGTCATTATCATCAAAGATGGAAATACTTGGGATATCATAGGTTCCATTTGAGAGGGTCAAGTAGTGTTTTGACCTGCGAGAGGGTTCTTGTGCCATATAGTTGACACATTAAATTTGGTGGGGAGTTTGACTCCCTTCTTAATCAACACGGCTAAGAAACGTTTAGGATTTATCTCTACCACAACGTTAATGACCTGCATAGAATAGGCATCTTTATCTATGTCTTCGAGCTCCTCCTTTGTGACATCATGGAACAATGTTGGTCTACAGGGATTGTCAATGAAAAGAGGAGGACTAGTATTTCTAAAAGGGTCATCCTCTTGCTCTTGTTCCCAAGGGGGAAATTGATTGATATAAGACTCGTTAGGTTGAGTTTTAGCCTTTGACCTAGTGTAAGGCCCTCCATAAGGTGTGTAAGACATAGTGTTGTCCATATTTTGTGACTAAAACAAGTGATATAAAGAAAACAGAAAAGGATAACCTTTCTAGGAGAGTTTGAGTTATGTTTGGACAAGGGTAATTTTGAGGATGAATGTTGATTTATCTTGATCTCAAAGACTTGGTGATGTAAGGATTCTTGACGATTGCCTGGGACAAAGTCACTGATAGAGATATGATGATTTTGAGATAAAGGGATCAAGATATTTTGAGTCTAAACTTTTGAACTAACAATGTTTGGACAATAATTATGCTTTCAAAGAACGAATGATCTTTAAATTTTAGAGATTCACACAATGTTCTTTACATTTTTCTGGGATAAACATTGATCTTTTGCACATAATAAGGAGTCTTTTCAAGTTTTTAGGTCAAATAGGTGTTTCAAAGTCTCTGGTTAAGTGCAGAAAACTTCCATCAATTGCGATAAAGTGACAGATGCGATAATCAATCAAATTGAAGGGTCAACTACGGCAATAAACAGGACGATTGCGGCAGAATTTTATCAATTGCGGCAGGATGTGGGCAATTGTAGCAAAGTGGAGACATTCTAAAAAGATTTCAAATTGGCTTCGCTATCTGATAAAATTGATTTTAGGAACAAGACTTTTGATTTTCTATTGACACCCTAGAGTTTAACACGTTTGACTCATTTTGACAGTTTTGATGTTTGTTTTACATTTTGGAGACTGGTCAAAGAACAAGCACAATGAACAATGTGTTTTGTAATCTAGAACATGTTTTGATACAAGGACAAATAGATTAACCTAAGGCAAATCTAGATTTCAAATACAATGTTATAGGCCCAATGCTTGAATGTTCGTTATCTCACACAGTAAGTGTCACACTACTAGGACACAAAGGTCCACAACATAGGCACCCATGTTTTTGTCATTTACATATATTGTTGTCATTCTAGTGAAGATCTCTTTCACTAACACAATACCCTGGAACACATATGTTGAGAATCTTGGGAGGAAATTTTGCAACCCCTTGCACTATAATAAGGTATTTGTTCAGAGGTGAATCTGGTTGACCTCTATTTAAGAAGGTTGTAGTAGGGTCTGTGGCGTCTATCAAATTGGTTTGTATGTGTGTGACTCACTTAAGAGCCTAGTTCACCATGCTGGCTACTTAGGGATATTCACCTGATCTAGGCTATCATCAACACACCTCGCCTGAGCTTGGCTAGATATAAAATAGAAATTTGGTTCATGTCTTGTTTATATATCGATCAGAAGGATTACCAATTTAAGGTCATTCTCTGAGGAAGAAGCCCATTCGTAAGACAAGCCTTTCTAAAAAGTATAAAGGTTTTTAATTTAACAGATTGTGCAAGCGCACCAAGGACTCAAGACACAAGGTTACTCGATTAAACCCCAAAGATTGAAATGTGAACTAAGATAATCATCTATACAAGCAGAAGTGTTCAATTTTTAAGCCCAAAGTAGGTGATGGTTTGCTTGTTCAATTTTAATGCACCAAATTGAAAGATTGTTTGCCTTTGTTCAATTCTTAACCACCACGTCAATTTCAAGCACCAATTTTAGAAATGTGAAGTTCAATATGTTTGGCATACAATGTTCTTTTTAAGCACTAAAATGACAAACGAGTTAATTTTAGTTGCTTTGTTAAACTTTTCCTCGCCACAAGCTGCCAAAAAATGCAATTAGTACCAAAAAGTGTCTAATTGAGAATTGAAGAATAACCCGCAACTCTGAAATTGTTAAGACCGCTAAGACTAATTGTGACCTTGTACTTAGCTGCAAAATGCTTGATAGAGTCCAAATATTTGTTGTAAGCTTCACTTTGATCTTCTGATGTGATGGCTAAGATGGCTCTTTGTTGTGTTCGATAAATTGTGGTCCTTCTTATGGATACTCTTAGTGATCTAGTACCTAGGATGCGTCTGATTACCCTTTTGGTCATTTGTCATTGGTCAATCCTACACAGAAACCAAGAAAATAATCAGATTTTAATAGTAAAATAATGAATTTGAATCAGATAAGCAATAATTCTTTCGATTGTGGTATTTGTCTTTCGATTGCGGTAAAGTTTTGTTAGATGTCGAAAAATGATGTCAACGGCGGCAAAGCACTTTTAAATATGATGGGATGTTGTCTATTGCAACACGGATTGATCAATTATGACAAACTCTACGCGATTGCGGTAAACTGTTACCAATTGTGGTACAGATCGGTCAATTGTGACACAGAGAAAGAAAACAGAGCTTGGAATAATGACATAAAATCATTGTGAAACCCTTAAATTGATTGCGGCATTAAACTAGTCGATTGCGACAAACTTTTGTCAATTGCGGTAAAATACCAGTGATTGCAAAATTACAAGGATATCAAGAAAAAACATGAAAAAAATTATGCAGCTATATGACCGAGGGCAAAAAGTTATGTATGTCATCTGCAAGTGATATTTGGGTTGTTTGATTCACGTTGAGTTCACCAAAATGTCACAGGATTGTATCTGGCTCCACACAATCTCATGTTAATGAGTGGGGGTTAGTAGCACCGATTTGCAATGGGGAGAAATCAATCAAATAACTACTAAGAATGAAACTATGAACAATAAAATGACAAGCAATAAAGGAGGAATACAAATGAATGCAAACCAACAAGGCTTGACTCTTCTATTGTCTCTCTCTACTCCTTTTGAAATGTTATTTGTGTGGTGCTTAGTATTGGTGTGGGCAACGTCTATGACTTGGGATCCTAGAAGTATGATCGCAAGAAGGCTTGATGCTTGAGCTAATCTGACAGAGTAATGGCACATGTAAGCTTGAAATCCTGGATCCTTCAAATGGCTATGAAGGGTTGATTACATAGAATATGGAAATGATATGAATGGTTGAGATCAATCCTAGAGATAGGAAGATGAACAATTGAGATCAAAGAGAGCTAGAGAATCCATTAGTAAACTCCACCTCTTCAACTGGGAGAGAGGAGATCAAGTTTGGTTAACTGAACATCTAATTATGAGTTACCTTTAGAAATGAAGAGGTAATTTGGAGTTACCTTTTTGAATTGAAGAGGTGGGGTGGAGTAACCCATGTAATCAAATATCTGATTAAGAGTTATCTTTTTGAACACCAAGAAAGGATTTAATTGATTATTTAATTCATTTTTTATAATTAAAGTATTCGACATGTGAGACAATTGAATTATTTTTGGATTTAGAATTGAATTATTGAATGAAATTAAATTAATTTAATTAGAAGAATTAATTAATAAGTTTAAATCTTTAAATTTAAACTTTAGGAAATTGAATTGAATTAATTAATTAAGATTAATCAATTAAGGTTATTTAATTAAATAAAATTAATTATTTAATTAATTTTGGAGATTTAATTAGATTATTTGGGGATTGAAATTAGAAGGAAATAGATGATTAACTAATGATTAAAAAACCATTAATTAATAGATGAAAATTAGTGTTTGTAATGTAAGGTCGCAAGTATGTCCATTTTAGGGTGTCTACATGAAGAATCTTTCTTTTGTATCAATATGTTTTAAACTGCATACCACTTCAATAAAATGCAAAAAACATAAAACTTTATGTTCTATCTTGATAGAGTCTAAACAATCTGCTATATTCCTTACTGGAAACAAGTATGCAACTCAATGCTTTTCTCTATTTCCCAACTTTCTAGCCCTTTGTAAATGACCTCAGAAATCCTTTTATAGATCGAGGATTGCAACAAGATTTTGATCATTTTAGGGAAAAAGATCACCAACTAGGTCATTCAAGACATTAAAAGCATTAACTCATTTCAACTACCCTGCCTTCAACTAGAAGTAAACTTTGTCATCAACCCACTCTGCACAATCTGATCTGTAGTAGTGAATCATCTTAAATCTTAAAGAACATTCCTTAGCAAGGAATATGGAATGTCTATGTTTGTCTCAACTCATTAGGGAATGTATGTCTTCGAAGGAAATCTAATCCTCCAACCACCAGACTCGGGAACAGATCCACCATTAAAGCATAAAAGACAAAGAGTCAGCTAAAGAGCTTTCACAAGATATACAAATTTGATCATAAAATATAAGTATTAGATTACCTCATAAAAACATTAAGAACTACCCAATTTTCCTTCACATAGCATCCTACAGCTGTGTAGACACGACCTAAGAGATCAGATTTGATCTATTTACTCTTTAGCAGCTTGGAATACAGAACCACAACTTCTAACCCTTAGGAAAGGATTTAAAAATTAAAATATCAGTTGCAACGATTACACCTGGTGCAGAAAACCCTATCGACGACCCAGATTTGAACCTTATATCAGCTTTAAAATGTAGTCATCAATCGATTTTTAAAAACACCTGAGAGCTCAAGACACGTGGCGGTTCCACGTAACACTTCAATCCCACTTGACCTTCTCATCAAAATACACACACATCAACTAGGCAAAATGCCTCAAAGACTAACCAATAAGCGACTTCGGATCAAGGCATAACACCTACCACATGATCAAAACTAATCTTACCGTCCTTTATCAAAATATGATAAAAAATGAATTGAGAATAAGGATAAGTCATCTTCTAAAAGGACTATAAACAAACCAAATGATTTGGAACAAGTAAATTTAGGGACATTTGAAGCTCCTAAAAAGGCATATATTGGTAAGAAGTTGTTTCCTAAACTTATAAAGTTGTTAGTTGATCTTCTCAGATAGTATAAGCATGTTTTTGCATGGTATTATGATGATCTAAAAGCTTATAGAGAATATATTTTTCAACATGAGATTCCTTTGAAAGAAGGCACAAAGCCTTTCAGACTGAAGTTGAGACCTGTTAATCCTACATTGGCACTAAAGATGCAAGAATAATTGAAGAAGATGAGAGATACTGGAATTATAAAACCTATCAGACATTCTACATGGGTGTCAAACTTAGTTCCAGTAAGAAAAAAGAATGGAACTATCAGACTCTGTGTGGATTTTAGAAATTTGAAAATTAATACATTAAATGTTAACTATGGTTTGCCCAATATGGAAGCCATGCTACAGAGAGTCACTGGATTTGAATTGATGTCAATGTTGGATGGATTTTTAGGGTACAATCAGGTTATGGTCAAGGAATCAAAACAATTCAAGACTGCATTCACCACACCATGGGGTACCTATGTATATGTTAGAATGTCTTTTGGTTTAACAAATGCTGGGACAACTTTTCAAAGAGCCATAGATGTGGCATTTGTAGAACTCATTAATAATTTCTTAGTAGTTTACCAAGATGATCTTACAACCTATTCAACAAAGGAAGATAAACATTGTGGTCATCTTAAAAAGATATTTGTGAAGGCTTTGGAGTATGGGGTTTCTTTTAACCCAAACAAGTGTATTTTTGGAGTCACAAAGGGAAAGCTCCTATGACATATTGTGTCTAAAGATGGAGTAAGGATTGACCATAAAAGGGTTGCTGATATTGATAAAGTCCCTCAGCCCAAGAATGTCAAAGGCATTCAGTCTTTCTTTGGACAGGTAAATTTCTTAAGAATATTTGTTATAAATTTTGCAAAAATTAGTATCCCTATTTCAAAGATGTTGAAGAAAGGAGCTAAAGTAGAGTGGAATGAAGAAGCATCTAGGGATTTCTCAAATACTAAACAAGCTGCCAAGGATTCTCCTATTTTAAGGACACCTGATTATAGTTAGCATATGCATATTTTCTCCTTTGCTTCATACAATATTGTTGCTGCAGTATTGTTACAAAAGAATTTAGAGGGTTTTGAACAACCCATATCCTTTATCAGTAAGTATTTTCAAGTAGTAGAAGTGAAATATGATATCATGGAAAACAAGCATATGCTTTGGTCAAGGTTGTTAAAGCTTTCAGATGTTACTTGGTAGGAGCGACCATTGTTGCTTATGTGCCTAGTGCTGCTGTGAAGGATATTCTGGTACAACACGAGGTTTCAGGAAAAAGATGTAGATGGATAAATAGGATCCAATAATTTAACATTGACATTCAGATCACAAAGTTGGTTAGAGGTTTAGGACTTGCAAAACTTATGGCTCAAAGCAATTTAAATGCTAATCATATAAACATGCTAGAAGAAGAGAAAAGGCCTTATATATGTGATGTGGATTGTTGTGAATGGTACAAGGAGATTATTGGATACTTGCATAAAATGATGTTACCTCTTGAGATGGATGAAAATAAGAAGAGAATAGTTAAGCTGCATGTTGTTAAGTATGTTATTATAAAGGGTGAGATGTGGTGGAGAAGTAATGAAGGAGTTTTGCTCAAGTGTGTAGACCAGAACAAGTCCAAGGACCTATTGGAACAAATGCACAATGGTGTGTGTGTAGGACATTTCATGGCTAAGACCATTGCACATAAGATTTTAAGATCTAGTTTTTGGTGGCCTAGAATTTTTAAGGATGCTCACCACTTTGTCAAGAAATGTGATGCTTGCCAAAGATTTGTCAGTAAGCTCAAATTTAGTGGAAATTTATCTTTGAGGTATGTCATAGTTGAGGCACCTTTTCAAAAATGGGGAATGGATTTCATTGGAGAGATTCCTAACAATTCTAGTGGGGGTCACTCATGGATTATGGTGGCAACTGATTATTTTACCAAGCAGATTTAAGTAATTACCACCAAAAGTGCCACTAGTAAAATTGTGATTGATTTCATGTTACAGAATATCCTCACTAGGTTTGGTTGTCCACAAACTATTGTGGTAGATAATGCAATGTGTTTTAGATCTAAAGAATTTAGTGTTTTTTTCCAACATTATGGAATCCAAGTTTCTTATTCTTCCCCATATCACCCGTAGGGGAATGGTCAAGCTAAATCCAGTAATAAGAGCTTGAAAAAGATTTTAAAGAGAGTGCTAGATAAGAACAAAAGGGTTTGGGATTCAAAGTTGCAACAAGCATTGTGGGCCGATCAAGTGATAGTGAAAACATGTATGCAACTCAATGCTTTTATCTATTTCTCAACTTTCCAACCCTTTCTAAATGACCTTGGAAATCCTTTTATAGATCAAGGATTGCAACAAGCTTCAGATCATTTTAGGGAAAAAGACCAACAACTAGGTCATTGAAGACATTAAATTCATTAACTCATTTCAACTACCCTGCCTTCAACTAAAAGTAAACTATGTCATTAGTCCACTCTGCACAATCTGATTTGTAGTCGCGACTCATCTTAAATATTAAATAGCATTCCTTAGCAAAGGAATATGGAATGTCTTTGTTTGTCTTAACTCATCTGGAAATGTATGTCTTCGAAGGAAATCTAATCCTCCAACCACCAGACTCGGGAACGGATCCACCATTAAAGCATAAAAGACAAGGATTCACCTAAAGAGATTTCACAAGATATACAAATTCGATCAGAAAACCTAAGTATCAGATTACCTCATAAAAACATTCTGAACTGCCCAATTTTCCTTCACAGAGCATCCTACAGCTGTGTAGACATGACCCAGGAGATCAAATTTGATCTATTTACTCTTCAGTAGCTTGGAATGTAGAGCCATCACTTTAAACCCTTAGGAAAGGATTTAATAATTAAAATGTCAGTTGTAACGGTTACACCTAGCACAGAAAACCCTATCGACGACCCAGATTTGAACTTTATCTCAGCTTTAAAATGTAGCCATTGGTCGATTTTAAAAAACACCTGCAAGCTCAAGACACATGGAGGTTCCACGTAACACTTCAATCCCACTTGACCTTCTCATCAAAATAGACACGCGTCAACCAGGAACAATGCGTCAAAGACTAACCAACAAGAATCTTTGTGTCAAGGTATAACACCTACCACACGATCAAAACTAATATGACCTTCCTTTATCAAAATACGATAAAAAATGTTTTGACAATAAGGATAAGTCATCTTCTGAAAGGATTGTAATCAAACCAGATGATTTGGAACAAGTAAATTTAGGGGCAATTGAAGCTCCTAAAAAGGTATATATTGGTAAAAAGTTGTCTACTAAACTTAGAAAGTTGTTAGTTGATCTTCTCCGACAGTATAAGCATGTTTTTGCATGGTATTATGATGATCCGAAATCTTATAGAGAAGATCTTTTTCAACATGAGATTCCTTTGAAAGAAGGCACAAAGCCTTTCAGACTGAAGTTGAGACTTGTTAATCCTACATTGACACCAAAGATGCAAGAAGAATTGAAGAAAATGAGAGATACTAGAATTATAAAACCTATCAGACATTCTACATGGGTGTCAAACTTAGTTCTGTTTAATGCTGAATGTGACCTCTCAATCCAACAAGAAACCCAACATAGTCCTTATTCAATCCATTTGATTTCCAGAGACAAACATGAATTGTTTGTTCTACAAATGATTGAGACGACCTGTTGCCTCCTAATTAGGAGTGATTGCTGTAGTGTACCCTCAGAACGAGAGTCAACAACCGGACCTTCTCTAATACGGAGG
>MU228094.1:5044801-5078529 GCA_018584345.1 Thuja plicata
AAAATAACAATGATGAGAAGCATGCTTTGAAGAATCAGCTGAAAGTTAATGATGATGTCGTTGTTGCAGCTCTTGTACATCATGATAGCACTCACAGGATTATTGAAGATCTTCACAGGAAGGCTCAGATGGAAAAATGACAAAGCAATATAGGAAGTGAGTCTTATTTTGCTGATTTACAGGGGGTCAAAACAGCTTTTGAGATTTAGAAATCAGAATATTAATGTTTACTTTCAGACCGTGATTACCTGTTACAGGTTGCTGAAATATATGCTAAACAATTGAGGGAAAGAGAGGATGAGGTTAATAAGCTCAATAGGGAGCTTAATGTTGCTTAGGAGACATTAGATAATACTCAGGTTGCCCTTCTAGAAGCGAAAAATCAGATCTTGGTCACTAATCAGTGCAGGGAGCAAGAGAACAGAGGAAGGTATGAGTTGAGAATAAAGGATAATATTCAGGTTGTTTACAATTCTTTGTTCGAGGTGGATGCTGATTGGACAATTGATAATCTAGTCTTTGAGTTGGATGAGGGAGTTCTTTCTGACTCCAGTGATGAGGATATAAATGATTACAAAATTTGGGACCCAGGTACAGTTCCTAGTGATGAGTTGGGACACAAGATTGGAGTAGTGGATCGGTTTGTAGAGTTAGTACTGCTGCCCATTCTTTGATCAACTTACACATGGGTTCAAATTTTGATTTAGATATGGGTATGGATCAACAGGATACTACAAACAGTTGGGAAGGTGGATGGCCCTTTTGTTTATAGAACCTTGGAGGAACTTTCTCATGGTTAGTAATGGTTCAAGGAGCTGGTTGGCATAATATTGAGTTCCCACTTTCATTTAACCTTAGTGGTGCTTGTGATTTCAGTTGGATTGAGGATCTTCTCGTAAATGATAGCAGCACATGGCAGGTTGATTCGACTGATCATGCACATGGGGTGATTTGGGATCCAAGAGTTGGCAGATTGAGCACCTTGCATTGTGAGGATTGGGTTGGGTTACTTAATTGTTTGAGGCATAGAGTAGACATGTTCAGAGTAGCCCAGCAGGCAAAAGCAACAACATCTCTTAGGATGGTTTGGGACCTAGGGAGCTTATGGTGGGACGAGTTGTACTTGGACATCCTTCCTCGCAATATGACAGGATTTTATGTCAGTTGTTCCAGTATAGAGTGTAAAGCTTTTGGTAGGTTCATATGGGATCTTGGTATTCATGTATGGCTACATGATTGCTTGTGGACAAACAATCTCAATGAGGGAGGATTGTAATGTCCCCATTTTTTTGGGACATTAGAGAATTCATTGGCCAACCTTATAATAAATAAAATGACTTAAGGGTACTTAAAAAGGGAGATTTTAAAAGTCAATTTAATATTATAAGGAGAGTTAATAAGAGACAAAAGGGCTAGAAGACGAAAGATAGAAATGGGAAGGTGAAGAGTCACAACTTGTTGCTTTAAAGAGAGAAAGGAGACTCATTTGTGGGATGCTTGGTTATTGATTTTGGAATTGTCTCTTGGAGATTGGAAGCTCTCAGCTTCAATTTCTTTTCAGCCTTGAGGACGAAAACCCTTTGGCTTAAGGGTGGATTGGACGTAGCCCCAGTTCATCAGCGGAGTGGATTCACATCAGAATTCACCACTGAGTTTTTAGGTTCTTCTTGCATCCAGTCTGACTGTATTTGCTATTTATAAGATTGAATTATTTTCTTGGTTATTGTATTGCTGATGTAAAGTACAATAATGGTTATTTCTGAGGGTTTAATTTGATGAATTGCTGGTTTATTACTGGAATCTCTATATTTGTTGCAAAGTTCATCATTGAATAAATTCTAGAAATTATTTGGAGTTGTGAAAACAATATCCCACCCGGGATATTTCACTCTTTGTGTAGGTTTTTCTATGTGCTCCACAAAACATGTCATTGATCATAAATGAAGAAACATTGAGCACAAATTTATGGACTGTATATTCTTCCATTTCAATTTGAAATGTTAATGTTAATATTCTTTCCACTTCATAACAACACCAATACTTAAAAGTTGGAATAGTTGGGATGTCCAGATTTTCAATGCTAGGCCAAACAACTCCAAATATGGTTTACATTCCCTATATCATTTCCTTGTTCAAGTGAATATGATCCTTTCTTCTTATATCATTGCCTAGATACATAAATGTATCAAATACAAAAATAAATATTGTTCACAATTTTTTTGATTGGTAATCGCTTTTGACTGGAGCTATGAACCAGTGGGGTCACATTGGGGGACCCCATCCTTGTGATGATATTTGAACCATTGTTTAGGCATTAATGCCTCCTAAATTTGTCTCTTGCTGATCTACATTCCTCTCCTTATTGCTCCAAATTCCTTGTCTCTCCATGCTTGTTTATCCTTATCTCTCCATGGCTCCTTATCTCTCCAAGCTTGAGCAGCCCCCCTTATCTCTCCGCTGCTATGAGCTCACTTCCTTATCACTCCATGCTCCTTTGACTCCTTATCTTTCTTGGTCTTCGTCCCCTTATTCCTCTTGTCCATCCTTATCTCCTTGATCCCTTATAACTCTGTTTGGTCTCCTTATATCTTCCTGCTCTTCTTTCTTCTCCGTCGACTTCTCTCTTTGCGAGGTCCCTCTATCTTGCCTCCTATCCACCAATCGCTACACAACTCCTTTGCAGTGGGTCTGACTTAGCATACATGGGCCACGTCACTCTAGTTTCTCGTCTAGCAAGCTATGACCTTTGTTTGCCCTGCCTCCTCTGTCAGCGGTCAGCGATCCGGCATAGACACCATCAACAACGTCTCCAACATCACACACGCTTAATTTCCTCTAACCATCATATTAGAGTATTATCTTCGAATATCTTATTTTTTATTCTTTTAATGGTCAATATTGTGTATCTTGTAAATATTAGAATGTATCTAATATTCTTTTATTCTTTCGTTATGAGAATGCTTCTAATAACGTCATCTTTGTAAACTAGATATGAGTGTCTTGCTCATTCATTAATACATCCAATAATTTACCAATTATATGTCTAATATGGTATCAGAGCCAGAGTAATTTTTTCGGAAAAATTATTATTCTTTATTGACATATCTGCTTCATTTTTTCGAAATTTCTTTGGTTGTTTTTTTTGTAGAAATTTGTTCTTTGAAAATCCGTTTAGGGTTTTCGCGTCCTTTCTAACACCATTTGTGCAACTTTTTTTTTTGGCTCCTTTCAAGCTTGTGAAAGCTCAGAATTTATGAGATTTTCTACTCCCGTTTGTTTTTGTGGTCGACGTTTTTAGCCCCTGCGGCTCAAAATTGCATTTTTGACCATTTTTTATGGTTGTTTTTACTGCTTCAACCCCAACGTGCGCGCATTAGTATTTTTTGTCTTTTCTGTCAAAATCGCGTCACTTTTCTAGCGATGGGTTCTTTCTCTTGATCATGGTCTCTTCTCTACAAATCGTGACCTTTATTTCTAATCGTGTCTGGAGCTGCCGACCCTTCATTTTCTGCCCTATGAACTGCCTTTCGGCCTTCTTTGAAGCCTTTTTTCTGCAACTTCGAATTTCTTTCAAAAACTTCTTGTAGCCAACATGTGTCTTTTTTTGGCTATGGGTTGAATTTTCAGACTCAAGCGACCATTTTGGGTGGTTGTATTATGCTGCTAGGGCTTCGTTTTTGCAGATTGTCTGATATTTTATCTGATTTTCAGACCTCTACAATCAGCCGACTAGGGTTTTTCTAAAACCCTATGTTTTTTAATCAATTTTGTGCTTTGATTTCAAATTCTTGGTGGGTTTTTCGAGAGGATTTTTGGGTCTATCTCCAAATTTTTCAAGTCCTCCAAAAATTCCACCTTGGGATTCGTGCCCAAAAATTTTGCAGTACAGTCTCGAAATATGTGCCCGTTTTTCTACACAGTCTTATTCACAACACAATTTGCACGTGTTGCACATATTCTGCCTTGATATTCTTGCTGCCATTTGGTCAACCACCTTTGTCCTCACTCTTCTATAATGTTATCTTTGACGAAAATTCTGCTTGAGCGTAGTCATAAATTCAACGACAGAAACTACAATATCTGGAAGCAGCGTATGATGACAATTTTTGAATACAAATGTTTTGACAAAATTGTTTTGGGCAAGACTAATCCTCTCGAAGAAGAAGGCAAAGAGCAGGATAAATTTGATGAGCAAAATCAAGAAGTTATGCTCATCAAACTTTCGGTCACTGATGATTAGCTCTCGCAGGTTCCTTCTGGTAAAACAACTGCAGAAATTTGGAGTCATCTGAAAGGTTTTCATGAAATCTCAGATAAGAGCCGTGCTTTCTTCCTGAAGAACATGCTCTTCTCGATCATGATGGATGAACAGGAGTCCCCGCAAGATCATCTCAATAAAATCAAGGACATTCGAGATCAGTTGGAAGCCATTGGACGCAAAATGGAAGAAGAAGAAATCGTGGTGATCATCCTAAAAAGTCTCCCATCTTCCTATGAGCACTTATTTGAAACTCTCAACATTGCTTCCACTCATTTTGATGTTTCGTTTTCTGGTCTTTGCATAATGCTTCTACAACAAGATCACTGGAAACAACAATTCGGCAGTTGTACCAGCTCATCTTCACACACACAAGCCTTCTCAGCTAAATCCGCAGGCAACTATCGATTCTCTCAATCTTCTCAGCAGAATCCCTTTGTTCAATCTTCCGAAGGCCCGAAGAAGAATATTCAGTGCAACTGCTGCCATAAGTTTGGTCATATGAAGATGGAGTGTCGTAAACGCTTAGCTGCTCAAGCCAAGCAATCTGGTTCATAGCCTCAAGCTCATGCTGTGGAGCACACTAAGCAGGGCGAGTCTGCCTTTTACGCCTTCATGGCTAAAAGACTTGCAGATCATGTAAAATCCTCTCGCCACTTCACTCATCGTCGGGATTGGTTCACAGATTTTCAGCCATTCTCAGATTCAGTTATTTTTGGAGGGGAAGAGTACACTGTTGTCGACAAAGGCAATATTCAGATACAATCTAGAGGAAGGAAACTGATTTTCCTTGATATGTATTATGTTCCAGGAATGGAACTCAACCTTCTCTCAGTCAGTCAGATCTGAGACATTCCCCTCGGCTAGACGTGACATTTAGTTCACATCAGTGTAGTATCATTGATCGGGAAACTCAGTCTATTGTTGCTATGGGTCTTGAGGATCATGGTTTATACAGACTTGTTGACTCTAGTGATTCTCAGAAGCTTGCTATGGCAGCCCATCGCTCTTCTGTTAGTACACTCTGGCATCAACGGTATGGGCACTTAAATGTGCATTATCTTTCTTAGCTTGTTCGGGAAGATCTTGTTATTAGACTGTCGGAGATTTAGACTTAGAACCTTGGAGTTTGCGGAGCATGTTAGGCTGGGAAGCAACATCACATTCCATTTTTTAGATGATGACTCTTAGAGAGCTTCTAAGGTATTACAACTAGTCCTTTTGTTACTAGGTCCAAGTATTTTTTACTTTTTTTTGATGATTTTAGTTGTAAAATGCGGGTGTATTTCCTTTGTCAAAAATCAAAGGTGTTTGTTTCATTTCAAAAGTTCAAAGCATTTGTAGAAAAAGAGTGTGGTCAACATATTGTTACTCTTAGAACTAACAATTGGGGAGAAATATGTACCTCTGTCTTCTCCCATTTTTGTGAACAACATAGCATAAAGCGTCAGTTAACAACACCCTACACCCCTCAGTAAAACAGTGTTGTTGAGCGTAGAAACTGCTCTATCATCGAAATGGCCTGGTCTATGCTTGAACACAAGAGTGTTCCAAATAAATTTTTGGTTGAAGCAGTCCACATTGTCGTCTATCTTCTCAACTACTCTCCCATAGTGGTTGTCAAGATGCAGACTCCAGAAGAGGCCTGATCAGGCTGTAAGCCCAGAATCAGTCATCTCAAAGTTTTTGACTCCACTGCTTTTGTCTGGATCCCTGATGCTAAACGCACCAAGTTAGATGCCAAGAGCCATAAACACATGCTCACAAGCTACAATGATAATCACAAAGCCTACCGCCTAGTTGACATTGAGACTAATCATCTCATCTTCAGTCGGGATGTGGTCTTTGACGAGGAACAAGGGCCATTTCAGCTCTCTCCTCCAGTTATGGATTTTGAGGATTTGTCTCTCAAAGCTCAAGACTTGGGTGTTTGTCTTGCATTAAGTCCACTTGATGGGAGGATTCTAGTTGGGAAGGCTCCAAGCGTCAAACAGTCCCTGTTCCTGTTCTTGACTCTCCACCAGTTGCTTCTCCCGCAGGATCACCCAGACATGCAGCTACACCCCCTGATTTTCCTCAGGATTCATCTTATCTTCTGTTTGATATGATGATCTTGTTGCACCTCCCGCTTCTGATGTTGGCAGTTCTATTCTCCGGCCTAAATGGTGAGGCTAAGACGATTGGTGATCTTCATGATGATGAGCTCATTGAGGGTAGAGCTGCTCAGAAGAAGAGAAAACCTTTTGATTTTGTAAATTTTGCTCTCATGGCCAACATTCACAGTGTGTATGAGTCTCAAACATACAGAGAGGCGAAAGGGACACCTGGATGGGAAGAAGCTATGAAGACAATATCATAGTTTGTTGAAAAATAACACTTGGGTTTTGTCAGATCTTCCTTCAGGAAAGAAACCCATTGGATGCAAATGGGTCTACAAAGTCAAATACAACGCTGATGGTACTTTAGATAAGTACAAGGCTCGTCTTGTTGCTAAAGGCTTCTGTAGCGTGGAGGAATTGATTATGAGGAGACCTTTGCTCCGATAACAAAGATGAGCACCATCAAATTAGTCCTAGCCATGGCAGCTCAGTGCGGCTGGAAAGTCTATCAAATGGACGTCAAGAGTGCCTTCCTGAATGGTGAGTTACAGGAAGAGGTTTACATGACGCAACCTCCTAGATTCAAGGTTGTCGGTAAAGAACACCAAAGTACTCAAACTGGTGAAAGCACTATATGGCCTCAAATAGGCTCCTCGGGCATGGTACATGAAAATTGTCAAGTACCTCACAGATTAGGGTTTCCAGAGGAGTCCTTTTGACTCAAATATGAATGTCAAGATTACTAGCAGTGACATCATCCTTCTGGTTATTTATGTTGATGATTTGATTATCATTGGTAGTTCGACATCTTTGCTTCAAGAAATCAAACATAATTTATGCCAGTCTTTTGACATGACCAACCTTGGGCTTCTATTCCACTGCCTAGGTATCTAGGTTTGGCAACAATCATGCTGGTCCTAGGTTTGTGTCCTAGCCGATCAATGGAAAATAACAAGAAAACATATCATCTTTAAAATATTGATGCTTTTGTGCTGAGCATGTTGATGTCTTTGGCATTATCATGTGATCCATAAAGCATGGCTATAAAAATTGTTGCACTCTGAATGCGACTAAGAAGCAAGAAACAAAATTTAACGGGCTTTGCATTCTTTACCTCAACTTAAGACATCACATTAGAAAGATCTCAACTATCAACAAAAATGACGAATTTGGTATACATGTTGACAATGTTAATTCTATGTTTAATATCTTAAGCATTGTACAAACCATTGTCATATCAATATGTTGCAAATCCTATTTGTAAGTATTTAATACTTTTGAAGGGAAGCAATAGATTCCATATTTCAATTATACTTGAGGCAAGAAAAGATTTATGACATGAAATTATTTAATTGTTTGTTTGTTTCGTTATGTCAATAATTGTGAACATGAGGATGACCCCACAATGCGACAATAAGTCACGAGTCTATCCCCTGCCTTAGAACCCTCGTTCTCATCCCGGGTACGAAACGGGGACAGGATTTCAACGTCCCCTAACCGTTCCCTTTTCGGTCCCAAATCGGGGACGTTCTGGAAACCCCAAAAAGAGAAGGTTCCGAAATAGGGGACGGATTTAGGTACCAAGGACGGTTAGGGGATGACCCGTCCGTCCCCGATACCCAAATCCATCCCCTATTTCCCAACTTAAAAAAAAGGGCCGCAAGTCATAAAAAGTGCATTTAAAATTTTTTTTTGGCTATGGGCGGGCCCCGCATGGACTCTAATATCAAATAAAAATATTAAACCCTATTTTGGATGCTAAAAAGCCCAACTCTCTTTCATTTCTTCATTTTATTCATTCTTTCCAAGAAGAAGAAGAAAGAGGAGCAGCAACAAAGCTTTCATTTTTGAGTTGCAAGAGGAGGGTTTGACATATATCATTTGTAGATACATTATTGATTTTGATTATTATAGACATCTGATTATGGAATTGAACTTATATGTTATTGTTTACTGCTTAGTATTTTAGTTGGACTTATCTTTATGTCATTTCATGCATGAAACTTGGAGCCTTTGTGCATTTTTGCTATATATACGCCATATTGTTACAATGAAAGTATTTGAACTTTGTTAATTTGCTATGTATTCATTGTATTGAGCTTCTAAAATGTTTATGGTGAATGGTTTATCAATGTTATGATATGCCTATTTGAATTCTCTCTCTCTCTCTCTCTATATATATATAAAATCCCCTATTTTTTTAATAGCCATCCCCTAAAAATTGGTTCTTAACCGTAGCCGTATCGGAAACACGTTCCCGTCCCCTAAAACGTCCCTGTCCCCGTCCTCAAAACTCCGGGGAGCATAGTTTATCTGTCATCAGGTCATTTTTCTTGGTCATCCTGTTGCTTTTTGTCATGTTTGCGTGTTTAATTGAATAATTTCTAAGTTGCCGGTTCAGATTCCGGCTCGTATGCGGGTTCGAAATTCGTCCAAATTTTTTCGGGCTGGGTTCGATTCGTTTTGGGTTCGTCCGTACAAGAATTTAAAAAAAATAAAAATAAAATAAATATATGTAAACATATGCAGCAGCAAATAAGTTCATACATTACTATGCTAATAATAAAGTAACATAGAAAAATACACCACCACATATATTGTCGTTTTAGTTCAAATGACATAACAAAATTTCAATATACACCACCATATCAATGTTTCGGTTCAAAAACAATAATGCCAAAAACCCATGTTCAGCAGATAAAGGCATTTATCTATCCGTTGATTTCAAACCACCCAGCTTCACAATGATCCAAGTCTTCCTTCTAATGGTAAAATTTAAACGGCTTCATACAAAATTCGGCTTGTAATGGCAAGTAAAACGTAATACTAAACCGCTGTATACAAAAAACGTTAAAACGCAACGCTTTTTAGCGTGAAACGTGAAAAAAATCAATTAAAAACAATAAAAAAAAGCGTTGAAAGTCAATCAAAATCAAAATTCCCAGAAATTCGATCTAAATTCGTCCAAATTTGTTCTGGATTCGTTTTCGATTTTTCAAATTCGTTCAAAACGTTGCAAAATTCGTCCAGGGTCCGGTTTCACGAATTTGAGCCGAATTACTCAGAACATTGGCGAATTTGACACAAATTCGAATCGAATTCGAATTAGTAACAAATCGAATTTCAAATTTGAGGTTGTAGGGACGAGTATGGCAACTTAGAATAATTTTTATAAATTATTTAATTAGTGCCTAATGTTCATTCTAGGGAATTAATCAATTAAATCAATTAAATTAATGCCCCTATGTCCCTTTAGGAATAAACAATTTCATTTATTTATCCCTTTTTGGTCTTTTATTTTGCATTTGAATATTTTTATTTTTATTTTATTTTATGTGGCTTTTGGGCTTTTGGAGAGAAATTTGCAATTAGATTTTATTATCTGGTTTTATTATTGACTCTTGGCTCTTCTTTACCCTCTGACTGTTCATTTTGTGTCCGTTCAGTTTTGAGTTTGTTTTCTATTTAATGGGTCTTCTTCTTCATTTTGTGGCTAACCACGATTCGAGTATCCTCATTGCATTATTATTTTTATACTTGCTTTTTTGGTCATATTAATGCGCTTGTCATAAAGAGCAACATCAAAATTGGAGGAGACAGAAAAACAATGAAGCGTCTAATGGAGTTTGCATGATTTTGGATTTCTATGTTTCCATGTTATTTCATTATTTTATGCAAAATTTGTTTAATAGCTTCATTGAAGATTATGGATAGTTGAATGTGATTTTAATGCTTTTTCGTGGTTGGGCTTTTCATATTCTCTAAACTAACTGATTTCCCTATCTACACCTGGAATATTAATAAAAATTGAAGTAATACAAATTATTTTTCATTTTAGGTGCCTTGACTGCTTATACCTCTCTCCTTCCTCACTTCCACTGCTGACTTCATAATGATCCTTGTGATGACTCAAGTGACTTATCTTGGCCCTAGAAACAAAAACAACAATAGTATAAATGGAAAAACAACAAATTATTTGGTTTAGCACATTGCAACTGCAACTGAAAGAACAATCTTTTTAAGATTTTTAGTACATGGCAAATGCAAAAAGGAAATAATTTTAAATTTCACTAACCAAAAAAGAAAACTTTTTTAGTTCCAGAAGCAAACTGAAACTACTTTATTGCCTGTTACAAGCGCAAACAAAATAACAATGATTGCCCATCGCATTTGCAAACAAGAAACAACTTAATTCCCACTTGCAAGTGCAAACAGATAATGACAATAAAAAAAATCCAATTTCATTGAAGATTATGGATAGTTGAATGTGATTTTAATGCTTTTTCATGGTTGGGCTTTTCATATTCTCTAAACTAACTGATTTCCCTATCTACACCTGGAATATTAATAAAAATTGAAGTAATCCAAATTATTTTTCATTTTAAGTGCCTTGACTGCTTATATCTCTTTCTCCTTCCTCACTTCCACTGCTGACTTCATAATGATCCTTGTGATGACTCAAGTGACTTATCTTGTCCCTAGAAACAAAAACAAGAATAGTATAAATGGAAAAACAACAAATGATTTGGTTTAGCACATTGCAGCTGCAACTGAAAGAACAATCTTTTTAAGATTTTTAGTACATGGCAAATGCAAAAAGGAAATAATTTTAAATTTCACTAACCAAAAAAGAAAACTTTTTAGTTCCAGAAGCAAACTGAAACTACTTTATTGCCTGTTACAAGTGCAAACAAAATAACAATGATTGCCCATCGCATTTGCAAACAAGAAACAACTAAATTCCCACTTGCAAGTGCAAACAGATAATGACAATAAAAAAAATCCAATTTCATTGAAGATTATGGATAGTTGAATGTGATTTTAATGCTTTTTTGTGGTTGGGCTTTTCATATTCTCTAAACTAACTGATTTCCCTATCTACACCTGGAATATTATTAAAAATTGAAGTAATCCAAATTATTTTTCATTTTAGGTGCCTTGACTGCTTATACCTCTTTCTCCTTCCTCACTTCCACTGCTGACTTCATAATGATCCTTGTGATGACTCAAGTGACTTAGCTTGGCCCTAGAAACAAAAACAACAATAGTATAAATCGAAAAACAACAAATGATTTGGTTTAGCACATTGCAACTGCAACTGAAAGAACAATCTTTTTAAGATTTTTAGTACATGGAAAATGCAAAAAGGAAATAATTTTAAATTTCACTAACCAAAAAAGAAAACTTTTTAGTTCCAGAAGGAAACTGAAACTACTTTATTGCCTGTTACAAGCGCAAACAAAATAACAATGATTGCCCATCGCATTTGCAAACAAGGAACAACTTAATTCCCACTTGCAAGTGCAAACAGATAATGACAATAAAAAAAATCCAATTTTATGTTTTGAAGTGAAAATAGCAGTAATTGTTTGTAAGCATTTATAGGCAAGAAAATAATAAAAGATTCTTTTTTCAAATTCGATATGAGCTATTTAATTTATCCAACAATTGTGATTTTGGTTGAACCAATGATTTGATGCAATCACCAATGTGTAATTCCTTATGTTTAACAAAATTGCATATTTTTGAACAATCAAACAAAAGATGGAGAGCAAGGGTGGACATACCTGAAGAAATGATGAGTTTGGGATATAGGCCTCTTTAGGGATGCATTATTGATTCCCTTTAATTGCTAGTTTTGTTTTTCTGAATTTTCCTTCACACTGATTTTTTTGGTTGAAAGCAATGTTGACAGCTATAGAAAATAATGTGATGTTTTTGGCACCTATCAAGAGACATCCATAGTACATACTACTGTCCTCAAATTTTAATCTTGAAAATTTAACATTTTGTGCCCTTCAAGTTGAAATATGCTGGTTGAAGCGGTCTTCTCAAAGTCTCTGCAAGTGCTTGGATTTGTTTGTGAAGGTCCTTTGTCATCTAAATGGGTTTGAGTAAAAAATCATTAGTTGTCAATTGTCCTGGTTGCATGTAATTTGGGAAAGAATCAGTTGTTTAAAGTTGTTGAAAAATGTCTTTGTTGAGTTGTAAGGTCAAGAATGTATAGGCGGGGTTTATATTTGCTTAGATAGGTGAAAAGTCTTCTAGTATAAAGTGGTGGAGAAAGGAGATATTTTGCAGGAAGGAAGTGTTTGCGAAACTGCAAACAACTTTGAAAAGCCCAATAAAACATAAAAATGTCAAGATAGAGGGTTCATGACCAGTTTTGTCATTTTTGCAAATGTGTAATGAATGTTGAAAAGCTGCCCTATATGTGTGTGTTTGTGCAGGAAAATTGGAGATACTATGCATATTTGTGTTTTTTTTAACACAAAAGTGCAAATGCCATAAGCACAAATAAGCTATAATGCCGGTTCGGGTTTGAATTCGGGTTCAAGTTCAAAGAACCGGTTCGCCGGTACGGCAAAATTTTGAAAAAGGGGTTTTTGGGTTCGGGTTCGTTAGTACAAAAATATGTAATTTTATATATATATATACATATTTTGATATTTATGCAGCCTAGAAGCATGAGTTAATATTAAAATGTCACATAGTATCATAAAAAGTAAACATTTAAACAATAAAAACACTTGTAAATTTGTAATCATAGCATCATGAATCATTAATCCATGATCATACCATCATATACTTCAAGTTCAAGTTCAACATCAAAGATTAAAAACATTAAAATTAAATCAGAACATCAGTTCAAGTATCATTGTTTGAAGTTCAACTAATGGATTAATAATTTATTGATATTCTTTTTCTTCATCATCATCATCTTCTATATGGAGCCTAATAAGACTTGAAGGTTAATTTTTCCCCTTTTATTGGCGGAGTTTCCACCCCAAATTATTAAATGGGGGCTTGGGGGCAAAGCCCCCAAGACGGGGTCAAGGGGCAGCGCCCCCGACTTTAATTATTTTATAAAGGCATCGAGAGTTATTTTTCACCAGGCCCAAGTTTGGCGATGTCAAAAATTTGGGGTGGAAACCTATTTGCACACCACAAATGAGAATTAGAAGTAAAAAGAAAGCCTTTAAAATCACCTTTTTAGGGTTGTGGATGCCAAATTTTTATTAAATGCATCATAAAAAAACATTTTTTCTGAACTCACACGTGAAAGTCGCTTCAAATTTGTGGCAAATTCGTTTTTTTGTTTGAAGTTCGCCCAGGTTCGACTGTCCGCAACCCGGGTTCGAACTTGGTCCTAAAAATTCGGACCCTGCCCGAAACTGCCCGGACCGGACCCGGACGCCAAACTTGTTTGAATTCATCCGGGTCCAGGGCCGAACCCGGTATCCTAGCAAATAAGTATACTTAGGTGGAGAAAGTTGACGCATATACATTAGAAGAAGCCTAGTGAGATGTGGATTTTGGTTCCATTTTGTAATTTTTGCAAATGTGCCTGTAGACTTGAAAACCCCAACAAATATGATAAGTGGTGGGCTCTTGACTTGCACAAACAACTGGAAGGCCCGTAGGTTGGTGGGAATGCAGGATTACTTTTAATGTATGCAGTCAACTGCTAAAATGCATGAATATGTTTTGGAAGCCCACCAAAATATTCAATTGTGGATGCAGAATTTTGTGGCAGTTAAGCAGACAGAACTGCTCATATACTCTGCAAGCTTGACAAACATCACAGGTGGAGTTTTTGTGTGTGTATGAAGCTGAAGAGTCTGCAAGCATAACTGGCAGGGATGCAATTAAAAATTGAAGTTCAACAGCAACTGTTAAACTGTATGTAACTCCAAAAGTCTGCAATGCATACAAATCATGGAGATTCTGTTTGTAAGTAAAATTCAAAAGCTCGACAAGGTATAAAGTGGCAGGGTTTCTCACTCCACATGCAGGTAAAAGTCCCAACAATGCAAAGCTGTGGAGATTTTGACTACGTATACAGTTAAATAGTCTGTCATGGAAGGAATGACCTGCATATGCGCGTTAAGAGCCTGCTATCTCTGCAGTGGATGTTGCTTTGAGATTTGTCAGACAGGAAAGAAGAATAAAGATGTCATGTATGCTCTCCAAAGAGATGCATCTGCATATGGTTATAGAAGTCTTGAGGGATTACTGAGTCATCAGATGAAGCAAATTGTTATTGATGGGATTCAGGAACAAAGTTATGCATAGTGCAAGCAATCCAGGTACTCGAGTCGATGATTTTAAGAAAAGGAAGCCTATCTAAGTTGTCGGTTCAGATTTAGGTTCGGGATTTGTTCATTTTTTTGGGGTGGGTTCGAATTTGTTTTGGGTTTGTCCGTACAAAAACATATATGTCTTTTTAAAATATGTGTGTGTGTGTGTGTGCAGCAGCAAATAAGTTCATACACCACTATGCTAATAGTAAAGCAACATAGCAAAATAAAAAATACACCACCATATATATTAATGTTTTAGTCCAAATGACATGTTTAACCTTTTTGGCCTTTATAGTGGTCTATTTTAGGGTTAGAGGGTTGAATTGACTAAAATAGACCCCAAAAAACTTTAATTTGGTCAAAAAATCCATTATTTGGCCAAATTTGGCCCAGGTCCTGCCGCAAATTTGCAATTTCTTGGTCAATTTTATAAAAAATTGAGTTAGTAAGGAAGTCATACTTTATTTATATTATAATGTTATCTTAAAACTCACTTGAAATTGGAAATTTTATAATGTATAAATTATAAAGTTATTCATTTTTAAAAGAGACTATTAATTGTGAAGTATATTTTTCCAGGAGGCCCAACTAACCAAAAAGGTTAGTTGTTTATCTGCATAAGGGTCTGTTATGTATTTTGGGATGATTTTTTTGGTCATTTTAGACAACTTTTTGTAGGGAAGAGGTATTGTGCTCAGTTCCGGAAAAATTATTCTTAAGGCTGGCATGAAATCATTTCTTCAGCTTTTCCTTATATTTTTGTGTGAATGCAAACTGTTAAAATCTTTATTTATATGTTTATGATGCAAGTGGGGATTAAGCTCTGTTGCCCTATTTAATTTTGCATCCATTCTTTCTACCTTTTTCCTGTTTTCTCAGGTATTCTAGATGGTTCTTTTCATAGCAGCAAACTACTTTTGGGGAAAAAGTCAGCAAACCAAAAGTCTGCTCTACCTTGTGCACTCCCTTGTCTGCCTGCATACTAACTGCATTGCCTTTACATGGCTCTCGTGTCTGTTTTGTGCATATCTGCTCTACACGTCCCTGCCAGGCTGCCGCTTTTGATTTTCCTCTTTGACACTTAGGTAGTTTGTTTTTCACTATTTAAAAGAGTGCAACTACCTAAGTATAGTGACACTTAGGTATGGTACCTTCTTGCTATGTAACTTTTTCCAAGTGATAATGCTTACTTTAAGATTTTTTCCATTGCCGAGGGTTCTTTTATAGTAGTACTTCTATTGTAATTTGGTGGGCTTTTCAAATTCCACTGACTTATGCATGGTTGTTTTTAGACATTATAATTTCTTTCTTTGCTTGTTTTAACACATTTTTGTACATTTGCTCTTAGATCTAGGTGCTCCCCTCTTACTAGAAGTCTCTTTGAGCCAACATCCAATGGTCATGGAAACCCTTATATTGGACATAGAGGTGGAACAGTGGACCTTTTCTGTTCACAGGTCCAAGGTGATTCTCCCTGCAATATGTAATGTTGCTAGGGTTGATAAGGTTGTTGGTAAGTGACTGATGTTTATCTACTCTATGTATCTAAGGGTTGTCACCTAGATGAGCTTTAAAGTTAGCGCTGCGTATTTGAGTTCTGAGCCTCACCAGCTCAAAATATAAAAACTATCTTCTTGTTCTTGCATGTTTCTAAATTGATATATAATTCTGATTTCTTACTCCCTTTATTTTATTCTACCTTGTTTTCTTCCTTATCTTTTAATCTAGATTGCTTTCCTTGTTGGGATTTTTACAATTTCTTCTGTGAAAGCATAACCTCTTAACATGTTTTCTTCTGGTTTCACTTGTTTAGCTGTGATAAAGTTGGACATTTGGCTGGAAACTTTGGCTTCTAAAGTTGGAGATCTGGCTTGAAACTTCTGGCTGTGATAAAGTTGGACGTCTGGCTTGAAACATTCTGCTTTTCTAGGGCTTAATTTTTCTATCTTTGTTCAAGATTGTCTATGAAGATTGATGAATATCTGAAGAGCTTCCCTTCATAACTGATTTTCATAATCCACTAAACCCTTTGCTTGCATGCTTTTCTTTTTTTGGTAATAGAAGCTCTGGGTGTATCTAGTGACGCCTTCTTCTTCTCTATGGTAAGCTTTTCTGTTCATAAAATTGCTGTGCAAAACCTGTTCTGTTTGAAAACATGCTCATTCCAAAGCTCATGCAGAAGTGAAAAACTGAGGCTATGGCTGTTATGTCTCATCTTTCTTTGGAACCCAAATGTCAACGTTTCATGAACAGTTGTGTATCTCCAGTAGGCAAGCACGTTCTTGGAAGATCCATTTGCAATCAGCATTATAGGAAAAGGTCAATGATTTATTATGTTGGGCAGAGATGGATCTCATGCTCCTATTTGCCACATGTTTTAAAATTCTGGCTTGCCTAATAAAACTGATTACAGACAAATTTGCTGATTTGTGTCAATCAGAGCTCTTGTAAAGAGCTTGAATATATCCTTATTTCTAATTAGAGTGGAAGGATACGACTCTCCACAATTGCTCTTGGTCACTCATTATTTGGAGTTTTCTTGGGGTGAGTTTTCCTGTTGTTTTAAATCCCACCTCTAAATGTATGGAATATTTGGAGATATAGATTGGGTAACTGCCAGTATGAGGAGATTGGTGTAATATCCCCAAACAGGATACTAAAAGCACGACAATGCATTATGCAAACTAGGGCAAATCTTGATAACAAAAACTTTTACAAACTAGGGCATAAATTTGGAAATTTATTTGCATATAAATATCTTGACAATCCCAGAATTCTGGTCAAATTTCAAATCTGATTTTTGCAGCTAAAACAAATATGGATTTCAGATTATTTCTGAACTCAGGAAAATTCAACCAAAACCCTTACTTCTGCCCAGAATTTTCAGAACCATGAATCAGACATTTCCATCAAACTATGTGCAGATAACATGCCAAAATATTCCAGAGTTGGGTCAGAATATTTTCTAACCCTAGCCGGCCTTCCAAAAGTGGTGATAGGCTCCCAAATTGACCAGCATTAATTCTGAAATTGATGCTCTTTAACAGCCGTCCACAGAAAACTCAGAAATAGATGATTTGTAGTAGTGAGTTCCCAGATCTGAGTCTCCAGCACTAATATTGTCCTTAATTTGGCCTCCAAACCTGAATACTTGCAGCCCAGAATTAACAATGTGCTAGGGTTTCACAAACCGGAGTTATTCCACCGAAACACACATTTCTGACTAGAGAGAGTTTGTATCTCTCACCGAAATCAGGGATACTCAAGAGTTTGAATCCTCAAGCCAAGTTGCAGCAGCAATAAGCAGAAATCTTCAGAAATCTTCATCACATAATGAGCTCTAAATGAGCCCTTAGGGTGTTTTATAGTGCCTTCTAAAAAGACGAATCAATCTCCACCTCTTAATCCAACGCTCCAAAATAAAAACCTAAAGTGTGCACCAATGAAACTCTTTGAAGCTGGGGGCCCACCTTTGCTTTTTGTCATGTTTTTATTAAGTCACTTAAGTACATAAAAGAGGGGATAAATTCTCTTGGCTAGGCATCACTTAAGTTGCCTAAAAAGACTTGCCTAACTTAAAATAACTTAGGCTCACTTAAGTTGCATCAAAAGACGTGCACTCAACTTAAATTAGAATTTAGAACAAGCCAAGGACTTCATTTCTTACCCAATGACGCTCTATGTCCTCTTCCTCTTGGGTAATACAAGGAAAGGACAGCCAACTGCTGTTAATTGTCTTGCTCTGAGCTGGGGACATTACAATTGGTCGGTGATATGTCCCCTTTTTGCTTGATACTTGAATTAGAGCATCCTCATATGGACCCAACCTTCCTTTGGGGTAGTAGTAGAAATCAACTTGTACTTGAAAAATTAGTTAGCAAATAATGTATTAGAAACTGCAATTAAAATATGATATGATATAATATAGTAATTGAAATATGATATAGTTCTTAGTAGATCCATTGACATCGTTTGCCTTCAGCTTAGAAGGTACTAAGGTGTGCTTAGCATGTAGCTGTGCACCAACTAAACAAAGGCTTAATAAGATACTGAACATATTTTAGTTAGTTATTAATATATTATTTTGAAAAAAATATCATTAATGGTTGCACCTATTTGACATATTGAATCATCATTCTGTTGTTGCAATTTGGATTTATAGTTGTTTGATCTGTGCTGTGATAATTTCTGTAAATTTGTCATACTTCTCTCCATAGCTATTAAAGAGATCTAGTGCTGAATGTACGCCATTATTGGTGAACCAGACTTATTAGAATAAGGGAAGCTTTTGGCATCGTTAGCTATTATAATCTCTGTAAATTTGTGATACTTGTCTGCATAGCTGCTAAGGAGTACATGGTGGTAAATGCATGTCATTATTGGTAAATTCTAAAAACCCAACTTATTAATATAAGAGAAGTTTATGCCCGTGTTTGTGATAGAAGTTTTGAGTGTCAAGGAAACTTTAATACACCACTAGAGGCTGAGAACCAACTTACATAAAAGAGATCTAGTTTTATTGTTTTTCTTCTGTGTTTGAAAAATGACTTAGTGGCTGCTTGGTTGGGCGGACTCCCAGCCTTCCCCAGGATGTTGAGAACTTGAGAGACACCCAAGCATCCCCTCGCCATCTCAGGATGACTGGGAGTGCCAACATCATCCCCTGCAAACGGGAACTTCCCTGGGATTTGTCCCCATCCCTGAGTCCCAGAGACTGTCCTAGAAACACAGATTTTTTGGGTTGAGTGACATGTCTCCGTGGAACACTGTATTTCTGTTTATTTTTAAAATTTTAAACCATTTTCTAGATATATCTATTTAATGAGCTTCTGAAACCTATAGACACAGCTTCTTCCAGCCTTTATCTTCTATGTAGGTCAATATTTTTGTCAAATAGAAATAGATGCATGTCCATTTGCTTTTTTGCAATAAGTTCATTCCCGGAGTCAAATATCATACTCTAATATATTATTCAAACATGCCGAAGTTTTCTACTTCTGAATTACTATTAAGATTTGCACCTGATGTCTTTTTAGCTGTGGGAGTATCCTTGGGGTTAGACTTTAAGATCTTATGACTTCTCATATATTTCATTTGTATGTTCTAGTATTGTCAAATTTAAAAGTTACAACTGCCATTCATGTATCTTGTGGCTTTGTGGTTGTTTATTTTACAATGATTGATTTGACATTGCTACATACAATTCCTTTTTCCAGAATTTTTATAGAATGATTGCTATGAATGCTGCTTACATTTCAAGTACCTTTCATTGATTGGCAGGCATAAGACTAGGCAACATATTGGACAGATGGTGAAAGATACATCTGCAAAACTTAAAGCAGCCAGTGAAGCAGATCAGCATACAGAAGTTAGTGTAAGTGTTATATTTTTTTCCATGCAAAGTTTCTCCCATTTTCAATTTCTGAAATTGCTGCTGTCTCTATGTTTTTTTTTTGTTTAAACATTTATTGCACTCATCTGAACCCTGAATATATATTCTCACATGTATATAAAAATGACCAATTATCTAAATGATATCTTAATGAGGAAATGCTTCATTATTACTTTTTGTCTGTTTGGTAAGTTTTCCGGGTTTTGTGGGTGTACTTTTCTGTCTTATTTTATGTTTTTGTACTCTGTATTACTTTTACCATTCTGTGATAATATTGTCAATTATCATATATTCTTACAGGTTGAGTGGATTATATGTAGTTATTTTTTTTGGAAGGGTGGCCTTTTATTTATCTTTTTCTGAAGTCAATAGTTGAATTATCTCACTCAAAACATTCTATTAAAATTACAGGCTAGTAAGAAGGTAGGAGATGCAAAACTTGCAAAAGACTTCCAAGCAGTCTTAAAAGAGTTTCAGAAGGCTCAACGGCTTGCAGCTGAACGTGAGGCAGCTTACACACCTTTTGTTCCGCAGGCAGTTCTGCCGTCAAGGTGTGATTATAATGAACATTTCAACTATTTATTCATGTAATTAATGTATGTTCCAGGGTTTTTAACTCGTGTTAAGTTTAGCTTGTGTTGGAACATCCTACATTTCTGCACACAACTTCTTCATCATAGGTTTTTTTTTCCTTTAGTGAGTGGTTTGTTCCTTTACCACACATTTCTGCTTAAGATTGATTCTGAAATTTTACTTTGCCATCACTCTTTATAGTTATGTTGCGAGTGAGCTGAATTTAAGCCCAGACAAATCTCAGGAACATCAAGCTCTTCTAATAGAATCAAGGAGGTAATTCTTTTCCAGAGTTTAAATATTTGTATTAGTGCTTCACATAGCAATGCTATTGTCTTTATTTATTTTTTAACTTTCACTTGGAGATGATATTTTTATCTTCTTGTTTTGCTAAAGAAACCATATAAATAGGCTTTTAAAACAAACTGAGAACAATTAATGTCATATCTTGCGATCCTTTGAATTCTTTGACAAGTTGAGTGGGATGGACATATTTTGGCACTGCTGTGAAAGAATTTCTTCACAAGTGTGCAATTAGGTGGAATAGGTATGCTTGCCTCTTGTCTTGCTTCCATACCATGCTTCTATAATACCATATGGAAAGAGAGCTCATGAGCGGTGGTCGCACCTTGTTTTGCCTAACTCTTAAGTACTTCAACAAACATGGGACATTTGTTGCTTCTCTTGCCTAATGCAAAGTTTTGTTTCATAGTGAATAGACTCTAGCTGTCATGTACCCAAGCATAAGCATTTACAAATGGGATTATAGGGTATCTGACTTTTTCCATGCATAATGATTGTAGTTATATTGGGTCAAATGGATGATATCTGTAATAATTTTGGTTTATAACTTTTTTGTGTAATGGGTGGGTTAAGGCCTAAGGGTATATCATCCCCATTGTATCACCGAAATAAAATTTTCTTATAAATTTTAAATATAGCACCACATTTCTAGATAGGTAGCAATTAAAAAATGTGTAGCAAATACATGGGTCAACACCCTCAACTCCAATTGTCTCTAGCAAATGTGCTGTTATTAAACTTCTATTTCGGCACACCTAGAGTCCCTACAAACATCACCAAACCTAGAAAATAAATATTTGGTTTGTTCAAATACTTCAAAACAAAACCTCGATGTGAAAGTTAATAAAGTTTCAACTATAAAGTTCGCTTGATTCAAGCCTGTCAACCATCAAAGTCTTTTAATTTAATTAGTTTCACGTGGCTTAAGCTAAATTCAAACCTTTCTTGCAATATAAAATGTCCGTGCCTAAAAAAGACCATAGTATATCATATATTTTGTCATATACAACGACTCTTGTATCAATCATATAAAATATTGATAGATTTTCAAGCTGTTAACTTGTTCTTACACCAGTTATCTATGCAATAGCTTCCCAGCTATTGCTCTCTTATGAGATTTATCAATCTGAAAAACATTTGACGTAATTTGCAGCATATGCACAACAGCTAAAGCAAAGAGCTTTGAATACTTCTTCACTGCTGTCGATCTAAGTTTAAATTTGTTGGCCCTAAGCCCCCAACACACTTGCTCTTTTTTCTTTAAATGTGCATTCCAAGCATTCCTAAATGTATGAAGTGGCTCATTTCCACCATCAATCTAATTTAAGCTTTGGTTGTGCTAAAGCATCAGTGCTCTTATTAAATAAGCATGGACTAGAGGTTATCCCAAGTGTTATGTATGGTATTAACTACAGTTAATCTAGCTGTAAATTAAACTTCTATTTCGGCACACCTAGAGTCCCTACAAACATCATCAAACTTAGAAAATAAATATTGGTTTGTTCAAAACAAAACCTGGATGTGAAAGTTAATAAAGTTTCATCCATAAAGTTAGCCTAATTCAAGCCTGTCAACCATCAAAGTCTTTTGATTTAATTAGTTTCACGTGGCTTAAGCTAAAGTCAAACCTTTTAAAATGCTTTCCTCCAACACATTAAAGGCCTTTCTTGCAATATAAAAGGTCTGTGCCTAAAAAAGACCTCAGTATGTCATATACAACGACTCTTGTATCAATCATATAAAAGCTTGATAGATTTTCAAGCTGTTAACTTGTTCTTACACCCAGTTAGCTATGCAATAGCTTCCCAGCTATTGCTCTTATGAGATCTATCAATCTGAAAAACATTTAATGTAATTTGCAGCATATGCACAACAGCTAAAGCAAAGAGCTTTGAATACTTATTCATTGCTGTTCATCTAAGTTTAAATTTGTTGGCCCTAAGGCCCTAAAACACTTGCTCTTTTTGCTTTGAATGTGCATTCCAAGCATTTTTAAATGTATGAAGTGTGACTCATTTCCGCCATCAATCTAATTTAAGCTTTGGTAGTGCTAAAGCATCAGTGCTCTTATTAAATAAGCATGGACTAAAGGTTATCCCAAGTGTTACGTATGGTATTAACTACAGTTAATCTAGCTGTAAATAAACAGATCGAATTTGTCTTTGTTGCTAAAGCAAGCATGTTGCTAACACAACCCCCAAAAGTCACAAAAGCTTCATCCAACCATTGATCTAACTTGAGATTGACTATTTAAGAATTATTAAGGCTTTTTTGAGAATAGAGTAAGAACTTTTATTAATATCAGGGATATGAAAATCTGTTGTCATGTGCATCCAATTTTTAAAACAGTTATTAATGAGTATATCATGAAAACTAGAAACACCTTTTCTGTCCCATTTCTTGGCAGAGCAGCCTTGAAGCAAGGAAAGGTGCCTATTCTTGTGAGATAAACTCCGCCAAATTGACCTTGAAATGAAAGACCTCATTATTACCACCACTGACAGCATCATTTCTCTCAATACATTCCCTTATTGACTCCCACCCCTTCCAAATACTGGCAAATATAGGAGATCCTGAAGGCTTAATACAGAATTTACCAAAAAGGATATCATGTTGGTACAAATTCCTCCACTGTCAGGCAGATTTGGGCACTGCCTCTTGTACATTCCTTCTAATTACAACTTTCGATGGCTCATTATCAGTTAAGGCTTTCAGAATCCATTTGTGAGTCAAAGCTTTCCGATGAAATTTCAAATCCTTGAGACCTAATCCTCCTCTGTCCTTACTCAAACAACGGCAATCCCACTTGACTGCATGCTTTTTGTTATTACCTTTCCATCAGACCAGAGAAAGTCCCTGATCAACTTCTGAACATTGTTGATTTGGTAACTTGCAAAACACCAAACAGAAGCATAATAGATAGAGCATGAAGACATGGTTTTTTGGCAGACTTGAACCCTAGCAGCAAGAGACATGTTATTATATCAGCTTTTCGACTTTTTCCCAATCTTGAAAACAGCCAATCCCAAATGTCTTTCAATGAAGGCTTGACAAAAAGGGAAACTGAGGACATGTTATTAGGCTTGATTTGGATCTCCCCATTGCCATTTGAGCTTAGAGAACTAGACAAGAGGTTCGCCCAACCAACTCAACTTATAGATTTGGATTTAGAAATTTTTGCACCAGAAGCTTGACAGAAAGTTCCCAATCTATCCATTAGGTTATTCACATTTATGATTTATCTCATCCCACAGAGGAAAGAGTGCAGTATTATCAGCAAACTGCACGTTTAACAAGGAACTGTTATCAGGCAGGATAATACCTTGGACTTTTGGACCAAGCAGCTCAGTTCCTAAAACACAGTACAAAGCTTCAGAGGCAGTAAGAAAAAGGGCTGGGGCCAAAGGGCAGCCCTGTCCAATGGAACTTTCAAGCAAAAAGGGTTCAGAAAGAGACTGATTAACCTCAATTTGAGCAGTGATATCTTGATTTTTTTTTCCATTTTACTTAAGTTCTCAGGAAATCCAAAAGCTTCAAGAAGGGAGACAACAAAGGACCATTCCACCCTGTCTTAGGCTTTTTTAAAATCTAACAATAGCATCCCCACATTCTAGTTGCACTTATTAGCCCAATCCATGGCTTCTTAATTGGTGATAAAACTTTTTTAAGACATTTCTGCCTCTAACAAACCCGGTTTGAGTATCATTAATGATCTCTGGGAGAATTCAGAAGTCTGAGGGCAAGCAATTTAGCAAAGATCTTATAAGTATTCTCAATAAAGTAATAGGTCTCCTTTGGCAAGAGCTTGATGAGGCCCCTTTTAATTTTCTTGCCCAGGGAACCTTTGTCAATGGCTTCCTTGTACACCTAATACTAAGCATCAGCAATCCAATTTAAATTAGCTTTATAAAATTCAATTGGAAGACCATTTGAGCGAGGGGATTTCCCTTTTGGAATTGTCAAATAGGAAAAGAGATTTCATCTTTAGTGATTTCTTCCTCCAATTCTGAAGCCATCCCATGACTGATCTCTTTTGGGATTATTTTTCTATAGGGCTCCTGAGCTTAAACACAGCTGTTAGTCTTATCATTGTCAGTAAAAAGATGTTTATAGAACTCATAGAAAATCTTTATCATCTTGTCTGTCTTGTGAAACCAATTATCATTTTCCATAATTGGGCCTATAAATTCCTTGGATTTTTTGATTCTTAAGTATATTAAAAAGGTACTTTGTACCCTTTTCCTTGTGCTTTATATGCAATTGAGCTTGGCAATTACTCTACTCCCTTGATTTTTTTTTTAATTTGGAGATATCAAAGCTTGTGTTTGATATCTTTAAGATGCTGCATATGCTCTTCATTGTCTCATTCTTTTTGAATATTACTCTTTGTTATAAGAAATTCATCTTGCAAATTACCCTATAGTCTCCTATTTTAGGCATTGGAGTGGACTACACATGGTGTCCAAAAAATATGTGAATAATGCTCCTCAACCAATAACCCAACAGCCCTACAATTTTTGGCATTGTTTGTTATAACAGTCACATTTCAAAGGCCCACTTCCTCAATGGCTCGACAAAAAATGTCAGCAATACATTCACCATCCTTTAACTCTCCTTCACAATCCACTGCTCTGAAAAACATTGCCCGTTTAGAGGACACTATAATAACATTGAGCAATGGGCAATTTTTTGAATCTTTTATGGGCTTAGATGAGTCCTCTACAAATTTCAACTCTTTATCCAATAAGGTGCTACACACCTTATCAAGACCTGGGCCCTTTTACCTTTTTGGAGCCCCATTAATTGATTTCACCATTTTTTTGCCATTATGGTGAGCGAACAACATTGAATGCCAATCCATTCGCATAGACACATCTCACTATGTCTTGTTTGCAATCTCTCTAGACTCATTATGAAGTGCTGTTTCCAATGGTGCCTTTCATCTCTTATGTGTAGAGGCCACAAGTTGTTATTTAGGTATGAACAAAAATAGATGGCTCTCCGTAGGTTTAAATAAGAAGTCTTGGTCTTCTTTTTCTTGCTTTTCAATATATGCCAAGGCTTGTGCATCTAGAAGGCCTTTATCATCTTCCCTTGACATAATTTGATGCCTTGTCTAGGGATCTTGCCCAGTGGCTTTTCACTCAATTTTATGAGCTCAAATATCAAACTTTACAATGACCATAAATTCAAACATAACCTCCACCACTTGGAAGCTGTTGTACCATTTCTACATATTTCTTAAGGGGAGAACTTGGGTATGGTTTGAAGCCAAGTTGGTTCATTGAGCTAGAAATGGTTGCCATTGTGGTACCTAAGACAACAAGTTCAATAAACAACCCATTCCAAGAATTGAAACAAACGTAATTTGAAAAGCAAGAGAGTTCATCGGTAAAAATTAAGTGTAGGGAAAAAAGAAATTGGTAGAAAATCTTAGCAAACCTTGACAAAAAATAGGCAAATGCATTAGTTACCATTTGTGAATCCTTCCTTTAAAAAATATTCCCTTGGAAAAGTAAGGATGTGTTGGTGCCGATGATTGGCTAATACTTGTGTCTATAATTCGTAAATCCCTTAATATTTTAAATTAAACATTGAATATGTTAAATAAGCCCTTAATTCCTTTTCACCATTGTTGATTTTAATTAAATTACAATCTAATGATTTTGTTTCTATTTTTGGCCCATGGTGTTAGATTATAAATCTTTAATGATCCAAATACAATTTTAGGTTCGATGGGCGTTAGAGCTCCGTGTGTACATTTTAATCATGGAATAAAACCCTAGCCATTAGATTATAAATAAAATCAATTGGGGTTATTAAAAAATGGCGATATGGCCCCAAAATAATCAGTAATATTAATTATATAATATTGTTGGTGAATTAATTTTATTTTATTTAAAATTTGGGCGATTCGGATCTGATTAGGCGTTGAATATTGAGGTGAATTTCTGAGTTTAAAAGTTTATAAAATAAATAGTCCAGGGATTTAAAACCTGGAATAGAATAAAATTTCTTAAAAATGTGGCGATTCAGTTGTATTAATTGAATTCTGAATCTTCAATTTCAACTATTAGTCAATTGGTGAATATTTGCCACAAAAAAATTCACTACTACAAGCTTCTTCACTTGGTCCAGCATGTTGTCAAATGTTTCATAAATTTCTCCAAGGCTAAGAGAGTCTGTATCGATATGTTTTTTTTTTGGTCGGTTGTATCGATATGTATTTGATTACTGGCACAATAGTTGAATTGATAGAGAAAATATATTTACAAGAAACATTTGAAAACTAAAAAACAGAAGGTAATGATGAATGCTAAAATTTATTGGATTGAAATGACCAAACTAGAAATAAAATTTAAATTTGAAAGTAACTTATCAAACATATTAAATTTCTTACTTCATTGTGGATCACCAGATACCTTTTGTTTTTTTGACTTTGATTCAGCCCATTGTTTCCACTCTTGACAAAAGACCATGGATTTTAGAGCCTCTTGCACTTCCAACATTCTCTCCTACAAAATGAAATAACCTGAATACATGTGGTGGTTACATATAAACATTTGTGTATCAAAGCATCAACCATCACTGTCTTTCACCCAATCTACTTTCCAGTGTCTTTTAAAGTAGTGTTCAAGTATAAATATAAATACATGGGGTTGAAAAATATGTATGTCAGCACTCTCAATCATCAAACCAATTAGCTTACAAACAGAGCTAAATTAGTTACAACTTGCACAATACTAGGTCTCGCCTTCTCTATGTCCTCTTTTAAGTGCTAAAACTAGAAATTTGCATCCTCGTATTTCCCAAAACAATCAGTAGCTCTAAAAAGATAGGAGCTAACTGAATGTATTAATCCTATTTTTCAAATATTAATCCTTCCATTCATGACAATGGAGCAACTTGTGTTAATCCATGTTTATTTCATTTCCTCCATTAATAAGTTCACCCTAGAATATTTTTTGTTGAGGAGAGTACACAATCTATATTCTCTAGGGGTTCATAAGAGGATGCAATTACATTTCAAACCTTTTTTTGAAATATGGAGAACGTGCCACATGAAATGGGATGGCATGGGCATACAATAATGTGGCTACAAAATCTCTAGCATCCTCTTGCGCTCGTAAATTTAACAATCCCGCCATTAGATTTTGCCCATAAGTAGTGGCAGCCTTTCATCTCTTTTTTAAAATCCTCTTTTGCCTATTCCCTGCTAGCAACATGTGACTTGTTGGAATAGTTAGGACGTAGGAGTATATATTAGAGGTCACCTTGTGATTTTGCATGACTCTCCCCAACCAACCTAGCCATTTCAACCTCTTGTTCCAAAATTATGTCCTTAAAACCTTACCGCTTGTCCAGTTACACCTAATAAATGCTATCCAACTTTTATATAACTGTTATACACTAAATTTTGCACCCTATTCAAGCTCTTGTAGTCTTGATAATCTAGTATAACATGGGAATCACTTCAAGGTTGTGGGACCTTCGCTAACTGAAGTGAAGCCTCCGGATTCTAGGTCGGTTCCTCTTAGATAATCACCTTATTTGCTCTTTCAACATGAAAATAAACTTGGAAGGGAAAGGGATAGAAGGAGAACTGAAGGGAAATGACTAAAAAGCAAACTTAACCTACTAGGTGATGCACCGAAGGTAACATGAATCACAATATAATGACCAAGAATTAACATGAAATCCCTGAACTATGACAAGTACAACTTCTTAGATAGGTTTGCAAAAATGTTTCATAGAGAGGTCTGAGATGAAACTATTGGAGGAAAGAGAAGATTTCACAGAAATAGCTTCAAAGAAGTAGACATAGACTATGACCTGCAAACAAACATCCACTCCAGCAAATAGGTACAGGAATGAGACAAGATAGCTAGGAATGAACAAAATTCACAAAACTAACTTTATCAGATCACCCACAGTAGTACACAAAGATGCAGAAAAGAAGGAAAACTTGAGATAATCCACAAATTTCTTCAATAATCAATCAATATATCATTCTTCAGAAAGAATCTCAACCATATGAAAACCTGAGGGCAGGAAAAATGCCACAGAAAGTCTTGCATAAGCTTGGAAAACTGAGAATTACAGACTATGAAAAGTTGGAGGATAGAGAAAATGTCTCAGAAAACTCTTCGATATCCCGAAAAACTAACTAGAAAAGAACCGAAAACAACTTATATACAACCTCCCCTAGCACGCAAGCTCAGGATTCAATCCGATTCTCAGAAATTAGGGTTACAATAGATTTCATAAACATTATAGAAACCCTAAGACTGTCAATTCTGCTCATCAATGCATTTGAGAAATATCCCAGACGATCAAATATGTCTTTGAAAATATCCCACTTCGCCATAAGTGATCAGAGAAGTCGGCTCGACCCATCTCTCTGTCTGCAACTTGAAAGATCACGCCACCCATGAATTCTGCAATCAGATCTTTTTGACTATTTGAATTTAAATATTAACGGTCACAGGTGGCGCAGATGTCTGATCAACGACCCAAAAAATATCTTGTTTTCTTGTTTAAAACGCAACCGTTTCTTTATTCGTTACTGTCTTTACCTTGGTTGACCATGGACACGTGTTAGCATCGCGTAATGGCTTATATGATAGATTTCGAGCATCTTGTGATCAAGCCATTACGCCAACCGTTGGATCAGAAATGACTTGCTCGTTTTTTAACCTGCCTTTGTTTGAAGTTTCAACCTGTGCGAGTGAGCGACAAAGCCTTAGTCGCATACTCGCAGCACCTTTTTCCCTTTATCTTTTATTCCTTGCGAGTGAGCGATGGCATGAAATTCCTTGGTCACTGAGTCGCTGAACCTTTTGGTTTTGGTCTTTTGTCCCTGCGAGCGAGCGACAACTAGCAACTTCCTTAATCGTGCAGTCGCATAACTTTTCTGTCATGGTCTTTAACCTGTGCGGGTGAGCGACGACATAAAAATCCCTTCGGTCACGCGGTCGCAGCGCTTTTCCTTTTAACTGATAAACTTGAGCAAGTGAGCGATGCAACATAACTCCTTCGGTCGCACACTCGTGAGCTCGAAGACTAGAATTGAAACGTCATGGCGAGTGAGCGACAACATAAAATTCTCTTTGCTCGCGCACTTGCGGCGCTTTTCTGACTAAATGCTAAACCTTGGCGAGTGAGCGCCTGCATGAAAAATCCTTTTGATCGCACGGTTGCAGCGCCTTTCTGATTTGGTCTTTAATCTGCGTGAGTGAATGACGACATACAACTTCCCTGGTCGCATACTCGCGAGCTCGAAGACCTGAAGTGAACTTTCACGGCGACTGAGCGATGAGCTCCTTTCCCTTTGATCCCACACTCACGAGCTGGAAGGTATAAAGTGAAATCTTATGGCGAGTGAGCGATGCATACAATTTCCTTCAATCACACACTCGCGAGCTGAAAGGTAACCTTAGCAAAACCGTCGCGACTGCGCGACCACATGACTATATACAAACAGAAACAAATTACTTGTGCACAAGCACTTGAAGGAAAGTAGGGAAAACTAACCTAGAAAGCAAGAAAAAAAAAACAGGGAAACTTACTTATAGAACTGGACAGACCTCAAAACAGGGCTTGAGATGAAAACCATTAACTGATATTGGCAAGGCATCTCCTTCAAGAGTTGATAGTTGAAATGCATTATGTTCCTTGCACTTTGTGATTACAAATGGCCCACCCCAGAAGGAATCAAACTTTGAATGCCTGCCTGGCCTTGATTTATACTCATCCCACTTGAGGACTATATCCCCAACATTAAAGTTTCTAGCTCTGGCTCTCTTGTCAAAGCTTCTTTTGACTTGCATATGCTGAAAATCCATGGTTTGCATAGATTTATCTCTAATTTCTTCTAGCTCCATGAGTTGAGCATACCTTACCTGCAAGGGATCTCCTTCTTCAAAGAGAATAAGTTGGGTGGCAAGGTCTAATGTTGGCAATTTTGATGAGATGGACAATCTGGCCTCCTTGCCATATACCAACATGTAAGGATAATTCCCAATGATTTTCTTTGGGGTTATTCTGTCTAACCACAAGACAGAGTTGAGCCTGGAGTGCCAGTCTCTTTGATTTTCTTGCAAAGTCTTTTTGATAATCCTGATCAAATTCTTATTTGTAGACTCTGCTAGGCCATTACCCTGAGGGTAGTTTTTGGAACTAGTATTCAGATAAATATCATTCTTGACTGCCCATTCAGTCACTTTTAGACCTGTGAATGCAAGTGCTTTATCTGATATGATTGAATTTGGAGTACCAAATCTGTGAATTATGTCATCATAAAAGCTTAGAACAACAGTCTCGTTGGCCTCTTTTAGTGCAATAGCCTTTGTCCATCTAGTGAAATAGTCTGTTGCAGTTATTATCCATTTGTGTCCTGCACTAGAGGGAGGATTAATTAGGCCTATAAAATCAATGCCCCATTTCTGAAAGGTTGATCTATTCTGATAGGTTGAAGGGGCAGAGCTGCAAGTCTCTCTTTTCCTGCAAACATGGCACACTTTATGCATTTCCTCACATGATCATGACTGTCTTTGAAGATAGATGGCCAATAGTACCCAACTCTCATGATCTTAAAGGCAGTGGTCCTGGGAGAAAAATGACCTCCAGAAGGTCCATCATGAAACTCCTTTAGGACATTTGCCGCTTGATTTGAATCTATGCATCTTAAAAGGTCACCATTATGATCCTTCCTAAAAAGGACCTCATCAATCGGAACAAAAGGGATAGATTGCAATCTATAATACCTTCTCTTTGCTGAATCCAAATCTGTAGGACACTCTCCTGTCTTCGAGAAATGAACCATGTTAGGCAACCAACCTGCTGCCTTGGCATGATCTTCTGTTGAATGCATAACTAAGGATGCATTCATTTGCTCCGGATTTCTTGAATTCCCATCCTCTGTCAAATGCTCACAAAGACCTCTTCCTTTGACTAGTTTGGTGACCTGGATATCAATGTCATATTCCATGACCTTGGTGATCCAACCAGCTCTTTTCTCATTCAGGTCCTTAGAAAGAAAGAACTCTTTGACACTTGGATGAGTGACTCTTAATTGTACCTTGCTGTGAGTTAGTAGATATCTGAACTTTTTAAGGCTTTTCACCACAACAAGTACATGTTTCTCCACAAAAGAATATCTTTGCTCACATTCTTCTAATCCTTTGCTGAAGAAAGCAATAGGTTGCTCCAATCCTTTCGAGTTTTCTTGAGTCTACATTGCAGATATGGCATCAGAACCCCCATAAGCATAAAGGATAAAATCCTTATTGAAATCAGGATTCAACAAGGCAGGAGCTTCTGTCAAAGCCTCTTTAATGGCTTGGAAATTGGCTTTCTCCTCTTTGCTCCAGCTGAAGACCGAATTCTTCTTTAACATAGCTGTCTAAGGCTTTAGTAAATCTGCAATATTAGGCAAGAAACGCCTGACAAAGTTAATCCTTCCTATGAAAGATTGAAGGCTTTTCTTGTGAGGTAGTAGGGGTAATTCAAGAATAGCTGCGATCCTCTCAGGGTCAACTGTAATTCCTTGTTTGGATACAACATATCCCAACAGTTTTCCTTCATGGACTGCAAACACACATTTCTTGGGATTAAGAGAGATCCCAAACTCCCTACACCTTTCAAATATTTTCCTCAGGTGTTTGATGTGGTCTGCTGCATGTTTAGAATAAACAGTTATATCATCTAAATAGACCAGTACAAACTTGTACATGAGGCTTTTAAAGGCCATATCCATTGCCTTTTGAAAGGTAGTACCTGCATTAGACATACCAAAAGGCATTTTCTGATAAGCCATGGTTCCGCACTTGGTTGTAAATGCAGTGTTATATTGATCTTCTTCATGAACCAGGATCTGATTGTACCTAGAATAGCCATCCAACAGTGAGAAACGTTCGGATCCAGAGACATATTGTAAAATTTGCTCCATAGATGGCAATGGATGGCGATCTTTGAGGGAGGCCCTGTTGAGATCTCTAAAATCAACACATAATCTTAATTCCCCATTCTTCTTTCTGATAGGAACAAAGTTGGAAACCCAACTAGTATGTTTTATGGGGTAAATGATTCCACTTTCAATTAGTTTGAGCATTTCTTTGTGCATGAGTGGTTCAAGCTTAGGATTGACAGGCCCTTGCTTCTGTCTAACTGGCTTGGCATTTGGTTCCAATTCGATGGTGTGTTGAGCAAGTGCTGGGTTGAAACCTTTGAGGTCTTCATATTGCTAAGCAAATATATCACTGAATTCTCGAAATAATTGAGCATAAGCCTGCTTATCTGAATCAGTATTCACCGTTCCAAACTTAAAACTCTTTCCTGGCTCCATCTCTAAATCAGTGCAATGTTCTTGTTGAACTGTTAGACCAACCTTACTCTTTTGTGCTTGGTCATCTCTGTTGAAGACAGATTCCAGGGTGACAAGACTTTTTGGCATTTTATTTGATCTAAGTTGTACTACTTGGTCACCATAGTTCTGCATCAATTTGTCTTGATTGTGCTCTGCAAAGACATCCTCTTCAAATAAGAACTGCAAAATTTGCTCATCATTGTCAAATACTTGCCAATTAAAATTATTGTCAGGGATAGAAGGCCTCACAATTATTTTGATATGTTGTTGATCCTTTTCCTTTGAAATACCATTAGGAATGTCATACTGAGATCCAACAGCAGCTAATCTGTCTGCATTCTGGTTCAATTTTCTAGGGATTGCAATAATGCTGATAGCATGGAAATCTTCAATTGCACCCCAAACTCGGTGCTTATATGCTTTTATTGGGTAATTCTTAGTTGCACTTATCCCTCTTACTTGGCTGACTACCAGCTCACTGTCACCATAAACTTTTAGGGCTTTGATCCCTCTCTTTCTAGCCTGTTAAGTTTTAGGATAGCTGCAAATGTAATAGCACTCTATTTTGTATGTGTTTTCCAAATGCAACAATCTCTCTTTCATTTATATTAGGAATGAGGCTAGGAGAGACATGTCCCTTCATGGGACATGT
>MU228094.1:5092837-5118828 GCA_018584345.1 Thuja plicata
TCATTTCAAGAAAGTTGCTAAGTATAGAGTAGAGTAAATGGTTAGTTGCATGGTGATGTTAGCAAGTGTTTGATAGGGATCATTAAACTAGGTCACTAGCATCCTAGCGGCTCGTTAGGAAGCCTTGCGTGATACTCTAGTCTCGTTCCCTTCGAATCTTTGCACCTATGGGAGTAGCACCGCCGGTAAGCTGTCATCAGGTTCGATCCCCGTCCACTTGTTAGTTTCTTCATCCTTAGGAGTAGCAGTGAGGTAGTAAGTAGCTTAGTAGTGAGAGTTTATAGATTGGAGTGATATAAATTCAAGAAGAGAAACAAAGGGAATATACATTGAAAAGCTAAAATTCATCATCATCATAGTCAGAGTTCAGTATCTTTGAAGAAACAACGTAAGCCTGCCGACGTGATTACCAGCAAATCACATCAATATAACTGAGTTAGGATCCACAGGAAAGGAACCTTGGAGTGTTTATTCACGTCCTTTGTGAGTATATACTTTTCAAGAGAGGGTTAAGTGCTTGATGTCCCGTATCAAGTGTTTAAATCCTATATGTTATGTAGTGGTACAAAACTCGCATCAACACGACTGCGCGACCACATGACAATCCGTTCACCCACTCACTCGTAGAGCTAAAAGACTGCAAAATAAAAACAGCGCGACTGCATGACTGTATGACTTGTAGATTCAATGCGACTACGCGACTGAAAAGGTGACCGCTGGACAACTTAAAAACTCGTGAAGAATAGGAGCTTTAAGTGGCAAAAAGTAATGAAGAAACAAAACCGCCACTAAAGACTTACGGTTTTTTTTCAAATTTGCTTAGGGTTTCTTTGCATTTAGGGCAAAATACAGAATCTTACAAGCTGGGCTCTACCCTTGTGGGAGCCACATTTTCTCCATTTGTAGCCAATTTTGACAGGATGGGGAAATTTGGATAACAATAACCTCCATGAAAATCAGTTTTGCAAATATATGACATAGCCAATGTTTACTTCCTGGTGAATTTTCAGATTTATTATTCCCCAAAATGGTGACATACTGCTTGTCAGTAGTTGAAGGGCATGACAAAGGATTTGGTGCAGCAGTGCTTGGGCTTTTTAATAACTTCTTCACTTCTGTTCATTTTGATTTGATTCTGAGAATCTCAAAACTGAAATTTCACTCTTCAAATTTGTGATGGCAAAGTCGACAAAATAGAACAGAAAAAAATCAGTGTGATGTTTGACAAAACCAGAAATAAAAATAAAAACAAGAACAAATTAAAAGAAGTGATTGTTGTTATTTTCAATGATCCTCAATATCAAACATGGCTACAAGCCTGCAAATCTTCTTCTAGCTTTTTCCCCTCTTCTTTCTTGATTTTATTTCTGCTTCTCAGCTGCAAAAATAAAAGTTGGTGGCAAGATATGTTTTAGGGCAATGTGTTATGTGTTTTGGGTTGCAAATCGGTATCAGCTCCCCACCCTTCTAAGTTTCTAAATATTAACTGATTTTTTATTGTGCCATTGGGGATGTCTGGCCACTCCCGGGACAATCAAAGGATTTCTCATGTCCCCTGAAGTCCTGCTGCCCTGGGGACCTCTTGGGGTACAGGCAGGGATGTTTCCCCATGTAGTTCTGTAATGTCCCCTTTATGGGACATTCGAAATTAATTAAATAATTAAAAATTTAAGCTGTCAAAATATAATGATGACTTAATTTAATTATTTAATGGAGCAATTAAAGTGATTTTATGTCAACTAGAGTCTAGAACTATAAAATAAAAGTAACTTTATTTTCAAATTAAAAGACAAGAAACAGAATGCCAAGAGACAAGATGATGGAGAGTTTCTTTGAGTATGTTATAAAAGTTCATGGAGAGGATTATTGAGGGCATGTTCAGATATATTTTTGATTTGAAGAATTTGTCAAATGCATCAGCTGTATTTTCTGAAGATGAAAACCTTCAGGAATTGACAGAAGGGCTGGATGAGGTAGATTTGCAATGGAGTCTACAATTGGGCAAAATTGAGTAAGAAAATATTCCTGGTATTATATTTTATATTTGTATCTGATTTGGTAAATACTAAATGAAGGAGCTGGTTGCCTGCCTGCTGGTAAATATTTTAAGTATATTGTAATAAATCTTGGGACCCTTCTAATTATTTAATAGGATGGATTATATGGAGAAAACGTGGACTATGGTCTTTGCCGTGATTATCTTATAGGAGAGGAAATTTATATTCCAAGCTAAAATCTTCATCGAGCCTTAATATTATAATGAAACCGAGCATCCTTTGCCATACTATGAGCTCCATATATTAATACGGAAGGGAATTAACATTCGAGCTTGCCGTGGAAAAATTATTGGCCTGCCAAACTATACTCGGGAGAATATTATTTGTGTTTATGCTTGCCGTGGTGAGCAGCTCTGATTATGAGTGGAGGCGATTCATTTAAATGAGTCAAGAGACAAAATAATACATGTCGAGCTTATATTATCAAAGCTAATGTTTAGAAAATAAATATATCATCCGAACTATGCTATGAGGCCAAACGGGAATAAGGAAAATAAAACTGCAGTCGACCATTCATAGTTACCATCACTGGGTGAATAAAGATATCTATGCCTGGAAGTGCAGGGGAAGAATATTGCAGGCACATGACTCCTGATATCAAAAGATTTTGGAATTTGCCTGAGTTCCATAAATCTTTCATTGGTGCGGCAAGTATACTACTCTTTGGCTGAGAAATCTGGATATTTCGATATCACTGGAACCACTAGGATTGGGCATTTTGTTTGAGATTCCAGTTATCCTTGCTCATGAACTTTGGATGTCATTTCACCATTGCATTCTTCTACTCTGTGAACCGGGATGTTGTGATCATGTATTCTCTCATATGTGTTAGCAGCTGTACATCTGGGGGCACACGGGCTGAGAAGGGATTACTTCAATGCTGTTACTACAAGTTTTGGAATCTACAGCAATAAGGAGAAGCTCAGACTGCTTTGCAACACGTGAAGCTTGGATGGATGGCTAAAATACAAGTTCTGTAGATATTCTGGTCTGTATCTTGATTGGAGAGCCATGGGTTCTGCCTCATGCTATTGCTGGAAGTTTCAAGATAGTTTGAGTTCTGTGAGAAAAGCTGTATTGGATCACCTGTAAGTCTTGAATTTATGAAATAGTGAAACAAGAGGTTCTCAGGATTCTTAATTTCTGTTCTTCTACAGCAGTTTAATATTCAGAAATGAATCTTATGTTTAATCCAATCATTTATGCTTTCTCATATGCAAAGTTGTATTAAACATGGAGTAAACAGCATTAATTTCTCAGAATAAGCCTGAGTTCTGTTGAAGATTGGATTGTTTATCTCAGTTATAACAGTGAATGCATAAGTCAGTGTAGGGTTTATTATTATCCACGTATAGATCTTGAATATAATTGTCACTGGAACATATGCAAAACTGAAACCTGAAATTGCAAACATAAATATTTCACATTACAAAACAAATTGCAAACTGTTTGACGAAATGTCAGTGAAACAAAATTGAAATTTTAAGGACAGAATAGGGAAGGGATATTACAAGTCCTGGTAAAACCAATAAGTGTATATTGTCTGCATGGATTTGGTTTCTATATTGTGTGTGTACTCTGATTTTGCTCTGCAGTTGGCAGTTTTTCATTTGACTTTTGAATATGCGATCACTTTTGTACCTCTGTACTTTGTCACATTTCTCATTTCTGTCCACTTCACAAAGCAGCTTTCAACCAAAAAATGAAAAACTGCCTTTTCTACCAACATTTATTTGACTTGAACGTAACTGATAAATAGTGTATTGAATTCACCAAGCTTACATTTTTTGGAAACTTCATTAAACCTTCACTTCCATTGACTGAGACAGGGTAGCATAATAATATTCCTATCAGTTGATTATATTAAATGAGAAGATTTCATAGAATTGGCATGATAGGAAGCAATAGATTGCATAATAATTGGCTTTCTAGTCTCAGCTTTTTAAGTGCTATTTTCAGTGTTGTCAATATTTATGTGGAATTTAATGGACCCACTCATGCACTTGTTTATACTGTCACTAGCACTTATGCAATTTCAATTTCTTTATTACATTTTTCACCTGTATTCAGTTTGCGGGAATGCAATCTTAGTTTATTTGCTATCTTAGATTGCATTGTTATTTTGAGTTCCATTTTTATATGTATTATTTTCATTGTTTTGACAACTTTATGCTTTTCATGATCCATATAACCTGGAAATGATGCAGGCAGGAAGTTCTTCAGTTAGAGAATGATGTTGTGTTTAATGAGGCCATTATTGAAGAACGGGAGCAAGGGATAAAGGAGATTCAGCAGCAAATTGGAGAAGTTAATGAAATTTTCAAGGATCTTGCGGTTCTAGTTCATGAACAAGGAGTGATGATAGGTGAAGAGTGCATTTCTTGAATTAATTGATTTGTTTTCTTATAGGTAAAGCCATTTAAAAAAAAATTGACGATTGTTTCGCTCATCCAGATGATATTGACTCTAACATTGAGAGCTCTTACTCTGCAACTGCTCAAGCTAAAAGTCAACTGGCTAAGGCATCTAAAACCCAAAAATCCAATTCATCTTTGGTAAATATCTTTTTTTACATTTCCTATGCTCTTCCTATTATTACAGAACAATGTATCAGCACAATATCATAACATTAACATACCTTGTTCATGCAGGCATGCTTGTTGCTGGTAATTTTTGGCGTCGTATTGCTCATTATTATCATAGTCCTTGCAGCATAATTGACAATGTGTTCCCTGCAACAATTTAAATCTTTCTTTTTAGAAGCTACGGCAGTCTGCGGATTGGTAGGAACAAAATTGGATATGTTCTTACCATTTCTTAGGTACAGTTTTTTGATGTATCTGAAAGCTGGGTTCATTTGTACCCAAATGTAGTGTAGTTATCATTTTTTGAGAATGGACAAACACTAAAGGTTTTGTTACACATATGGTATATGCTCTGAATCATTTTGTTGTCAAGTGGAGATGGAAAAGTTAAAGAAGTTTGTAATATAGCTTGTTGCCGTTTGATTATAGTGTGTAATTAGTATGCAAAAGGTTGCTGTCCATATTGTTGAGTAACGGTTACATTTATAATTTGTGCAATTGTAGTTATTCTGCTATCATGAGCCACCATTGACAAAATCCATGTGTTGTGGTCTCATATGGAACAATAATTGTTTCCTTTTGTGATTTTTTAATGAATGAATAATATGGTTTTCTGTGTGCTACAATGTAAATAAGAACGGTGCTCGTCTGGTTATAACTTATTTTACATGTAAAATGTTCCTCCATTATTTGGCACAGCCTTTGTCCATTTTATCTCCAATAAATTTTACAATCCTCTCAACGAGGAACTTGCATATTAACAACATGAAATCATACAATGATTCCATATGCATATGCTGGCTTCTTTTGAACTTTGCGGATGTGTTTTAGTCCATCTGTACTTCATAGCGTCTGGTGCCCGTATGGTTGCATTTGGTGGAGCAATGCTTTAGACCGCTTGTAGTACACAAAATTATTGCAGTTGAAGCCATTTCGGTTCTGCACTGCATAGACAAGCAGATTTATATTTTACCAGATTGACTACCGTGGGATTATTAGATCAATTAATAAATGGTCAGCCCGCTGTCTGTTGACAGATTTTAAATGCCGCCATTTTACTTTGTTATAAAGAACTAATTGAGATGTTAATAGAGATGAATAATGAGTTGAGAGTATTTTTGATAGTTTTGCATGTCTATTTCGAAGCTTTTTATGTAAAAAATACCAAAATTTGAGAATTTGTTGTCGATTTTTATCCTTAAGTCAAGGGCAACATGATGTATCATCATTAACAATATTTGTTTGTGCTTTGCATTCTAGATTGGAAGGTCATTTCTAAGTTGTGTGCACTTGTTTTTATGTCAGCGTGCACGCTGATGTCTCATTCCATACAGAAAATAGTAGATGTATTCTCATAAGCAACATATTCATGAAGACTTTCCTTAGGCTGCTAGGCATATTGTTAGGAATGCAGATCTTTAATAGAGAGAATTTAATATGTTATATTAAATATAATTATTTAATTTTGAATGTAGACTGAATTATATATTTATATGTAAGTTTTTTATGTATGCTGTAGTAGTAATATAAAACTGTAATTGATATTTTTCTGCAGCATACGTAAAGATGTATAAGTATATATCTTAACAGTCATGTCTATGTAGAGACATTTATGCCACGTACAACCATGTCTTTACATAGACATGGCGTATCATAACAAGCCGATAACTCAATGTTCAATCGCTGTTCATATTCCTTACTGTGCTACGATAACTAGCGTATGATAGTTATCGTAACACATATTAATGTGTTACGATAACTATCATACAATAGTTATCGTAACTTATGCATAATAACAATGTGTCGACCGCGGTCGATATAACAGCCGTTTTACTTTACTTTGAGTGTAAAGTATATCGATAATAATAATAATAATATATATGAATCATATTGAAGCTATTACTTAACACTCCCTCTTAGCAAGAGAGGATTGATCAGAACTAATATCTCAAGATGTAAGTGTTATGTGATCCCTGACTTAATTTGGAAATGGATATAACACTTACTTTCCTTTACATCAGGGTAACCGACAAGATCCGGATCATAAGTTTAAGGTACTTAACCTGATAGAAGATTATCACAATTCCTGACTCAATTCAGAACTGGATTTTTGATAAGTAATGGTGTCAAGATATCCGGCACAATTCAGATCAAATCTTGAAGCACATGTTATCATAATCCCCGACTAAATTCGGAACTAGATTAAATGATAACTTAAATAGGTCACATCATTGTAGGTTGTCACCTTACAATAGTGACCTCACACAAGAAAGATCGTCACCTTTCAAAACACAATATTGCAATATTAAAATTTTATTTTATTCATGGATGTCTCAATTTACTTAATAGTGAGATTTAATCTCAAAATTAATCACGACTTAACTATACCAAGTTTTTTTATGAAGTACTCGATTTTCAACTTCACAAGAGGCTTGGTAAAGATGTCAACACTTTGTTCTTCAATACTGATGCAGACCAACTTAATAATATCTCTGTATACCATATCTCTTATGTAGTGGTAAGGAATTTCTGTGTTTGGAGCGATTGTGAAAGACTGGATTTATTGAAAGTTTAATACAACTTTGATTGTCACAATGAATTATAGTAGGTTTTAGGGCTTACCAAACAATCCAAATAGTAACTTCCTTAACCATACTGCTTCTCGAGCTCCCATTGAAGCGGTCATATATTCTGCTTCAGTGGAACTTTGAGTAACTGCTAATTGTTTTCTACTGAACCAGGAAATCATAGTTGATCCAAGACTAAAGCAACATCCTGTAGTGCTTTTACGATCCATTGAATTTCCAACCCAATCAGAATCAGTGAACCCTAGAAGTTGAATCTCAGTATTCTCATATTTTAGGCCCATTTCAATTGTACCACATAAGTATCTTAGAATATGTTTAGCAGCTGTTAGGTAGATCTTCTTTGGTTCACACATGAAATGACTTAAAACATTTGTAGCATAGCAGATATCATGACGAGTGTTTACCAAGTACATAAGTGACCCAACTAGTTGTCTGTAATATGTAGGATCTGTAGGTTCTGAATCTGTTGCTTCATACTTGAGCTTATTAAGATTTGTTTCCATTGGAGTGGTTAGTGGTTTGCACTCCATCATTCCAAATCTAGTTAGAATGTCCAAGGTGTATTTCCTTTGATTTAGAAGAATGCAGTTTTCTTTCTGTAGTACTTCTAAACTTAAGTAGTGTAATAGACCTAGGTCCTTCATGTCAAATTCATTTGTGAGATCTTGTTTGCATTTAGCAATGAGATGATCTTCTCCTGTTATTAGTAAATGCTTCGGCCCAAAATGAGGTATGAAGATTTTGATCATGCATCATAGCCTTGGCAGCTTCAATAATAGTTCTATTTTTTTTTTTCTGCTACTCCATTTTGTTGAGGATTATAAGGTACAATATACTCCCTCTTAATCCCAACAGAAATGCAAAAATCTTTAAAGGTTTTGGAGATGTATTCACCTCCGTTGTCTGATCTTAGAATTTTTATTTTCTTCCCAGTTTGATTTTCCACTAATACTTTAAATTCTTTGAATTTTAACAATACTTCATTTGATTCATTGAGTTTAAGAAATTGGATCCAAGTTTTTCTAGAGTAGTCGTCAATGAAGATCACATAATATGAAAATCCTCATAGTGAGAAGGTTGACATATGTCCACATAAATTTGTGTGGATGAGTTCTAGTACATCTTTGGTTTTACGTTCACTAGAAGAAAATGATCTTTTGATAACTTTTCCTAGAGCACATTCTTTATAAGTTCCAATATGATCAGATTTTAGATTAGGTATGCATGTAGTGATTTTCCTTATGGAAGGAAGAGTGCTAAATCCGAGGTGTCCTAATCTTCTGTGCCATAGTTGATTAGAATTTGATACTTCATAACATAAAGCTGTTTGATGACTATTACATAATTTGTATAGGCTTCCATCCCTATACCCTATTGAAATGACATTTTTAACGTTAGTGTTCTTAGGCCATAATAACACTTTGTCTTCTTGAAATGTAAAACGATAGCCTTGATCTTGTTAAGCCTGAAATAGAGACCAAATTCCTTTTTATGCATGGTACAAAGAGAACATCTTTTAATTGTAGAGTTACTCCTATTTTCAATTTGATTGAGCAGGTCCCAATTCCTTTTGATGGATAGGTGGAGTTGTCTCCAATTGTAACTTCTTCAGAGGAATGTTCTTCTAAGGTTTCAAATTGATCTCTAAATCCGGTTATATGCCTTGATGCTTCGCTATCAATTATCCAATTATTTTTGTTTGAGTTTACTTCACTTAATAAGGCCAAGAAGAATAAGGATATCTTTGCTCCTTTGGTTTCGGCTATTGCAGCTTGAATTTTCTTTTTCTCTGGACATAACCTGTGTATGTCCAAATTTATCACATTTATAGCACTGCACTTTGGAGAAGTCTCTGGTTTTGTGATTTTGGCTATGGTTTCCCTTCTAATGTTTGAACTCCCTTTTGTTGTTTTAGAAATTTGAGTGTGCATGTAGAGCTTGGATCTCTCCTCCTTTATTTGATCCTATCCCTCTTGATATTAATTGGGATTCCTCTTGAGTACAATCATTCTTTAATTGATCGAGCTTAGGTAGGGAAGAGTGGCCATTTATACATTGAATAAAAGATTCCCATGAGATAGGTAATCCTCTAAGAGCAATTAATGTTAACTCCATGTCGTCAACATTGTTCCCAATGGTAGATAGTTGATCCTTTAATTCAGAAATTATTTGAAAGTAAGATGTAATGGTTTCCCCTTTGTTCATCTTTAGATTCAAGAGTTGTTTGAGAGTAAGTAGTCTGCTTGTATTATTGATCTCATATGTTTCTTGAATGGTCTTAAATACTTCATAGGCGGTTTTTAATCTTGCTATAGAAGGAAGAATGTGGTCCTTAACATCATCGATTATTATTTTCTTTGCTTTGTTGTTACGCCTTTTCCAAGTTGATTTATCAGGTTCATCCTCAGGCATTTTTATATCTTCCTCAACATACGAATCTAACTTGAGCTCTTGAAGTAATATCAGGATTCGTATCTTCCATGAGAAGAAGTTTGTCACGCCTTCAAGTTTGTCTTCTACTTTAATGCTATTGGCCATTTGTAATATTCCTTTTGAATTCCTGCAGTAATTTGATATAATTCAGAATTTATTTAATTCTTCTCTAAAGAGGCTCTGATACCATGTTAGGAATGTAGATCTTTAATAGAGAGAATTTAATATGCTATATTAAATATAATTATTTAATTCTGAATGTAGACTGAATTATATATTCACATGTAAGTTCTTTATGTATGATGTAGTAGTAGTATAAAACTATAATTGATATTTTTCTACAGCATACGTAAAGATGTATAAGTATATATCTTAACAGTCATGTCTATGTAGAGACATGACTGTACGTGGCTTATGCCACGTACAACCATGTCTTTACATAGACATGGCGTATCATAACAAGCCGATAACTCAATGTTTAATCGCTGTTCATATTCCTTACTGTGCTACGATAACTATCGTATGATAGTTATCGTAACACATTAATATATGTGTTACGATAACTATCATACGATAGTTATCGTAACTTATGCATAATAACAATGAATCGACCGCGGTCGATATAACAACCGTTTCACTTTGCTTTGAGTGTAAAGTAATATTAATAGTATCGTTGATATCATACTCGATATGCCAGAAATAAGGAGCTAGGGGTTTGAGTTAGGTGTGCTCCTACACCAGAATCTTTCCTCAACTCGACCGCTACCACAATATGTCTAATATTGTTCTTCCTGAACACCAATCAACATACATAGTTGATCTTTCCTTTATCGATCATGTACAGTTCTTACCGGTCACTGTAATCATGATATCTGAATACATTGCTATCAAGGACAACAAATTGTGCATCCACTCATGATCACTTTGCATATCACCTCCAAAACTTATCACAATGCCAACAATCTCCCCCTTTGGTATTGATGAAAAAAACTTTTGATAATCATCTCAAAAATATTACATTGCATACATACTACAATATCATCCTAAAATCATACTCCCCCTTACATTATGCATGCTATCACACATTATCACATCATTATTCCATACAATACATAACACATCATTCTCCCCATTTTCGTCAACAATGACAGATGATTATAAGTACTTACCAGAATTACATTCGGTTAAAAATTTCCTTGAAGTTGATCTTCGCTGAATACAGGGATATTTCCCATGACTTTTGCAAGTGTTCCATAGTTAAAATATATCCATGTATAACCAATGCTGTTCCTTCCATATCATTCAAAGTGTTTACCTCTTATAGACTTAGTATTGTATCTACATCTCTCACATGCTGTTGCATCAGATCCATAGTGGGAGCTAGATATGAATGCAACTCCATAAGTGATAATATTATGTTATCTTTTGCATCTTGCAACATCTTCATGTTGTCTGAAATCATCTTCACCTTAGCAGTGTATGCTAAAACTGAACTGGTTAGAGGATCAAACTTTGTAACCAAATCATCAAGTCCCCATTGGGCTTCCTATCTCTTCTTCTCTAGATCCTATGTAATAGATGTAACCTTGGAAACGTTTACAAGCATCTTTCCTATCTCCCATAGATTTTTCTTCATTTTATTCACTAGAATTTCAAGTGACTCTTTTTCTACTGTTATGGTCTCTTTCAACTTGTCATCTCATTGTCTCTCATATTATTTCATTGCTAACTCCAGAGATGCATTCTCCAAGTTAGGTACTTGATTAGAAACAACCTTGACCAACATACCCAATTGATCAATAGGATTATCTTGTTTTTCATATCTCACATTAGGTAATAAATTCTTAATTATGTTTTTGGCTCCTTTTAGTATTTTGACTTTCTTTTTCTTTTCCTTCAACTTGTTCCTTTCAACTTTCTCCCTGAGTTTATCAGACATTTTCAATAGCTCTTTGGGGCTCATCTGAGTAATAGCAGTAGTTGTTTGAATGTATTCATCTTCACTTTCATCTTCATCTTCTTCAGAACTAGTTGTATCCTTTGTTTTTCTCTTCTTCATTGTGCTACCTTCACCAATTAGATCTAGTTTTCTCTTTACTAAAAGTATATCTTCATCATCCTTTTGACCTATCTTTTTCTCAGCAGTCTATTCTGGGATATCATAGATAACATTATCTATGACATCATTAATCTCTTCATCTGATCTCTCTTGTGTTTTCCTTGCCTCCTCAACCATTTTGACTTCAAGAACAAACTTTGTCAATAAATCCACTATCTCATTTCTTACAAATTGAGTATCTCCAATGAGAATTCTTGTAACTCTGTTCCTTGTCTTAGATTATTCTCTCATTGCTTCAATTGTCAAATCTATTTGTTTGGTAGACAATTCAGGTTGCAAAAGTGTAAGTTCTTGTTCTATCATTACTCTATCAATCTTCAAAGCTTCTCTCCATATTTTGTTAACTACATTAAACAGTTCTTTAGGTACATCTTTGTAAAATTTACTAGGTGATTTGCAAAAAGTGTATTAAATTTTTGCAACTGCATCTTCAATCTTCCTTTTCTCCCCACTATCAAACTTGTCAAAGTGAGTCCATACTTCTATCATATTTCCACGTTCCGTGATGTATTTAATAATGTTCTCAAGAATGATAGTATTGTCAATTTTATCAGTTTCTAAAGTAGTAGACTTTTTCTGACTCAATTTCGACCTTTTATTCTTCAACCTTTTCTATACCTCCTTTCTTATTGTTCGACTCTTTGTAGTCTGATGTCATTTATTTATTTCTTCTATAAGTTCTCTGAATAGTCTTAGGTGTCTCCTTCTTTGACTTAGTTTTAATAAGAGTAGTGGAAGTAGATGTTGATTGTTTCAATACTTAACTCCTTGTAACTCTCTGAGGTGTAACCTCTTCTACTTAAATTTCAGTATCCTTGGCTCCTACAAAAGATGTTCCTGCTTGCTCACTTTCTATTTTCTTTCTAAGTTTAATTATCATTTCAGGTGTAATGCCACTCATTTTGGCTAGATCGTCAACTTGTTTTCTGATCATTGTTTGGATTACAGGTGCTCTCAACTCATTGTAAATTTTCAATGATGACTCTTCATAAGTTCCAAACCTAAGTGTTGAAGTATCAATTGGTTTAGATAATAGAACATCATCATAAATAGTGACTAGATCACCATCAACTTCATAACCCATAGTAGGTATCCAACATGTTCTAGGTTGTATTTCTTGCAACATACATCATATATCATCTTTGTACTTCTCAACAATACCGGTGGGATTCTCTCTCTTAAGTGCATTTTTCTTTGAATATCATCTTTATACTTCTCAACAATACCAAATCAATTTTTTTTCCTAAAGTTTTTATGCATTGCTTAATTTGTATTACTACCGGTCTATCCTTTGACCATGTAATATAACCTATTCCAAGATAATGAGTCTATAAGTAAAAGAACATAGATACTAGGAGTGATCCATATTTGAATGACTGCTTCTTATCTTTTTTGATCTTCTCCATTTTTACTAAGAATTGAATCCTCAACATCTCACAAAGATCATATTTTGCATCTTCCTTCACCATTATGTATGAAGCATGAATAGCTCCACCAGGTACACTGTCCAATCAACTAGACTGATATACTTTGTAACCTATCACCATTGAAGCGAATCTCACTTCATTGTCAGTTATATCCTTGATAGTCATGGCTCAGTGATCCTGTTTGGATTTGGTTAAACGAGTAACCAAATTTGTAGCAATAGTTTGTAGAGTAGGTGCTTCACCTGTCACACAAAATATAGTAACTTTATGGATTAACTCTTTTGAAATCTTGAGAGGCTTATCTGGTCAAATAAATTGATCATGCACTCTGCTTAAAACATATCTTATCCACTATGGATGAAACTCATCAGGTATCTCAGCAACATAAGTGGGACCTTTTTGAACCAAATGCATATGTTTGTCTTTTACCTTCACACCATCGCTCAACTTAAGAAATTCATTATAGATGACATCAGTTCCCATTTCTTCCAATTTGCAGTAAATGAATGAACAAATATCTTTAGTTAACAATACACCATAGGCTATCAAAGATAGGACACCCATTAGATCATTTTTGTTTGCCTTCATCGGGTGCAACTTGAATACGGGTCTTGGTTTATCAATGATGTCGACCAAAACTAGAGTATCCATAATTTTAACAATCAACAACAACAACAATGCTTCCTGTAAGGATATTTGCAGTTCAAGCTATAACCTTGACTTCACCGATTAGAGTCTCTTGCACGAAATCTTATTCCAAAAACACAAATAGTTCTCTCTATGAAATGTAGCTAAATGTTCTTCAATAAACTTTGTTAGAATGTAAAATGATAAAATAGTTTACTTTCTCATATTTATAACTTTCTCATATACATATACATGTTTATGTATGTACACGTACATGGATGTGTATGCATATGTACATGTGTATACATGTGTATGTGTACATGTATACATATGTATATGCGTATGTATTACATGTATGTACATGTATATGTGTATGTATGTATGTATACATGTGTATGTATGCGTATGCGTATGTATATATATGTATGTATGTATAAATGTATATATGTATGTATATGTGTATGTATGTTTATGTGGATGCACGTACATGTATGTGTATGTGTACATGTATGTGCATGTATGTATGTATGTATGCATGTATGTGTACATGTGTATGTATGTACATGCGTGCATGTGTATGTATATACATGTATGTGTACATGCACGTATGTGTATGTATGTACATGTGTATTTGTGTGTATGTATGTGTATGCATGTGTATGTGTGTGTATGTATGTGTACATATGTGTACATATGTGTATGTATGTGTGTACATGCACGCATGTGTATGTATACATGTATGTATATATGTGTATGTGGGTATGTATGTATGTGTATATATGTGTACACTTCATTTAAATTAGGAAAACATATATGTAGACTTCATTTGAAGATAATTATTTGAACAATAACATGTGCATGACTTATTATTTTCAATTAAATTAGGAAAATATATATGTAGACTTCATTTGATTGTAAATAAAATCTTTCAGGTACACATATATCTAGATATATAGATATTATTAGACATCATGACAGATGCACCGATTCCCCCAGATGAACTATTTTCACAAACTAATAGGGAAATTGAACGGTCGCAAGATTCCCTAAATAGTTCAACCGACTCTATTGTCTATAAGAGCACATGTCAGTCCATACTTTCTAGTTTGATTAGTATTAGAGATGTCATTCAACATGGTAGCACTCCCTATGCACTTGACATTATAGAGGTTGTACTTGAGAGGAAGAGATGAGAGGTTAGCTCTGGTCTTTCTCTTAAGGAGGTACAAGCTTTAGTGCCTCGCGACCCTGAAAAGGAAAGTTTTCCCATCATATGTAGACTTATAGTATGTGAAGTGATATCAGGTTACTAGGTGTTAGGATCTTGCTATATCAACATTGATATACCCATGGTTTCTAGCTGCCCATGGTTGTTATCCAAATAACGACCAGATTCCATTTCATTTTGCACAACATATTTTTGCCAAGGTTCGTTTAGGGAGGGCCGTTAATTACACTGATTTTCCAACACATCTAGTATAGGGGTGTGACATGCTTGCTGATAGAGATACTTTTTGTCGAGATGATTGCCAAAGGATAGTACATAGGGCCATTATTGGTCAGAGGGCACCTGCTGTAGCTCCTTCATTGGGTCTTGTAGTAGATGATGTTGTTTGCAACACCTAACTTCGAGGTGCGATTGATAGTGTGGGGGACATTGCAACAACTACCACATCCATATCTAGTGATAAGGATGGCGAGTATTTGATGTCTCGACGACACTCTAGATCATCAGGTAGAGCATCCTCTAGCAGGACCTCAGATGACATGTATGGTGCAGAGGGCATCCCTTCACTTTCCATCCTAGAGGGACTTATAGGAAAGATGCCATAGGTCACATTGACTAGTTTGGATGAGGATCTTCTGGATGCATATGCATTTATAGCAGCAAAGAATGATATCCCCATATCACATGTTAGAGCTCATGTGGGTAGTGTTAGATATGCTCAGCCACATCCTTCTCATTACCCAGACCATGGCCATAGTGGAAGTTCCCACGAGGATCCACCTACTGACCACTCTATTGCTGCAGAGGGAGAGGCACAACGTACATACCCGTCAGTGAGTGTAGGGAACCAGTTCTCTGATGCTGGTCTTGAGGATGTTTAATTTAGCATGGCTACTACGGGTTAACTAGATTTTCTGACATGTGATGATACAAATTCCATTCCATCTCATTTGGTCAGTCCATTGCATTCATCATTAAAGGGACGAGTGCCAACTACTCATGTTGCAGATGTAGAGTTGAGCTTGGATCAGACACAACAAAATATTGATATCTTGGTTGATACAATCGTGGCTAGGAAGTCTGAGTACTATCATGTGACACCATGTACACAGGTATAAATCTTATTTGTAATGTTACAATTTAAGTTAAATTTGCAATATTTCATGGCATGTAAATTTCCTTTTTTTTTTTTTAAAATAATTTAAATTTTCATTTTCTCTAGCAGGAGATGCCTCTTGTTACTCCTTTGAGGACTGATCGTGTACGTCGACGAGACTCACTCGATGATGAAATCAATAGTGGACATGTGAGTTTTAAATTTATCAATGTATATGTATGTATTTAATTTATTTAATGTAAATTTAATTTATTTAATGCATTAAATTTATGTATGTGAGTTCTCAAAAGTTGATGTTAACATATATTAAAATTAATATCATACTTTCTTTATAGGGATCTGCACATCCCTCACAACATGATAGTCACTCTAGGGACCACTTAGTCAGGAGTCGTCATGATGAGTCCTAGGCACTTTCATAATTGATTTAGACATTATGTACATGTATTTGATCTGTTATATTTCCTGTCTAGACTATAGACAATTTACATACATTGTACTTTGATATTTTTTGATTTGTAGACTTTTGATCTATGTTAATTGACATGATTGACACATGTTTCATGCTTACAATACTTGATCTCTATGTTTTATGTTTACATACTTGATCTATGATTGATCTTTACATACTTGATCTATGATTGATGTTTCACACGTGTTATATACTTTCACTCTATACACGTGTATCATGTTTACATGTACTTTCAATCTATGATTCATTGATCTTAACATATACATGTGTTATATACTTGATGTAGTGATTGATGTTTGAGACACTGTGTTATACTAAAGACCTAGAAATTTGATGATTAAATAATTGACCTATGATTTGATGATGTAGTTCATGCTTATACACATTTGATGTATGTTTTTAATATATGTGTACATGTTTGATCAATCCAAGTTAATTATTTGTACATGTTTGATCAATCCAAGTTAATTATGTGTACATGTTTAATTTATATCTTTGTACATGTTTGATCAATCCAAGTTAATTTTTTTAGTTTATTCTATGAATGATCCTAATTAAGCAAATGCAACATAAAATTTATGAACAATTCTATAAAATTAAATTATCCTAATTAAGTATTGCAACATGCATGATCTACACATTCATATTCCAACTAAATAAGTATCCACATGACCTAATTAATCAACTAGATAATTTAAATAAAGTATTGAAACATGGATGATACACATCCTTAAGACATTTTTGAGATATTATAAATTTTAAAAAATTGCTCCATTCACTACGGGCACCGGTAGGAAAGAATGGAGCTAAGAAAACCTCTGGTCTTGCCCGTGACAAATTTAGTACAAATCATATTTCATGCATGTTTTAGTCCACATCAAGTGGTTCGGCTCTCTCTTGGATAAAATTTAATATTCTCTCATGGTCATCAGTATCAAGTCTTCACTTACGAACCCCACGTCCTGTCACTGGATGAAGAGATAGGATAGTGGCAATTACAAGATCGCTATACTGATAAACCTTGTTAGGTTGATAATCAATAAAATGAATCCCATGTTAAATATTTTCATTTTCTTCAAATACGTTCCTTGCACAACAACTGAAACTACAAACACAAGTTCAACAACATATATCTAGATGTGAAATTAACCATAAACACACATAATTCCATTGCAAGTTGAACCTCAATTATAATAAATTAAACATAAATGTACACTACTAACCTATGGGAAACATAATTTCATCGCTTATTTCATTCTTTGTTAGCTTCATCCTCTCCTTGGTGCAACATAATAAATAGTAACTAACACATTCCACATTTCCAGGCTCTTCTATTACTGCAAAAATATGTCCTGCAAAATATGTTTTCAATTTGACCTATAAATATAAATTAAACAGACTTGTATAGTTTACTAGATAAATGTCTTAGAGTGAATCTAAATTGAATAGTAAATAAGAACATTTTTACATGCTCACTATTTATGGACACGTACCAATTTTGATCAAACATGAAATATGGTCATAATCAGTTGAAATCAACGGAATGTCATCAAATATTTCATCCTCAATTTCATCATTTGTATTAGTAACATATAGTGGAACCAAATTCCATTCACTAACATATCCACATTTTTGGTTGATACACTCACCCTAGTTTTGAGAAATGCAGTCATAACAAAAGCATGAGTAATCTCTAGTGTACAATGACAACACATTACTATCTGTACCCGTGATAGTAGAGATTAAATTTAATATGATATCAACAACAACAAGTTACAAAAGATTTATTTATCTTTACAAAATATGGCTTTAATATTTCCAACATTGTTTGTCCAATCTTAATGTCAAGATTTGAATTACACAATGAGAGATACAATTCACGTTGTGTGTTGTCCAAACAATGTTTTGTGTGCTGCAAATATTCCTTAGGCCCAGTCCTCTTCTTGATAACATCTCTTGTATTTGGTGAAGGACAAATATGATCAGTCCAAAATATTTTAACCAAGTTCCTAATTGTTTCCTTAATCTTATCAGAGTGAAAAGCTCTACACATTAGTGCCCAATTACCTTCCAATGTAGTATCATCCAAATCGATTCTCCTTTTCAAATAATGTGTTAATGTCTTCCTATTGTACCTGATATGAGATGAAAGTGAAGAAATTTATATTTTTTAAGACATGTTTTTATTTAAAATAGATGCCAGTATCACTCTTCTTGAAATGGTCTTGTCTACAGATCTAGTTGTTTTCCCAATGGAATGCAAACCTTCCTTAACACTTCCAACAATATTTTTTTGTACGTTAGACGCTTTTGTCTTTTTCAAGCTTGTATGTACACCCAACAAATTTAATGGTTCTTTTAACTCATCTTTAAGAAGTGTAATTGATAATAGTTGGGTTTTTTCAAGTGTATCAAGATTCCCAAATTGTGCAATTATTTTCTTAGAATTTCTATTCAATGCCCTCTTCATAGTATTTATGGGTTGTTTAGCATAATCTCTCAAATTTTCCACATCCTTTTCAGTTAAATGATCTATACTTTTACGATTATTTTTTCTCTTCAAGTGTTGGGCTAGAATAACATTCTCATCTGTTGCTTGTACTTGGGCTGCACACAAAATTAAAAAATTCTCTTAATAACTCATCTTAAGGGGACCTTGATGAATTAAGTAGAAACACGCTCATGTTAAAGGGAATAAATAATAAACTAATTATCTTGAGACACATACTTATTTGACCTTGTGATGAAACTTCTCAAAATTCCATTACTTCAACTTGGGATGCCCCTTGTCCAACATTTTCTTCAGCAAAGGCTATGTACACAAAAAAAAAATAGTCTTAAGGGGAAAGAGACTAAATTGAGAGAGAGAGAGAGAGAGAGAGAGAGAGAGAGAGAGAGAGAGAGAGAGAGAGAGAGAGAGAGAGATGTACTTGTTTGGGATTCTAAATTGGCTTGTGATGACCCTTCTCCAACTTCTAAAGGTTGGGCTTGTTGACCTTGTGATGACCCTTCTCCAACTTCAAAAGGTTGTGCTTCTTGAGAATTTCCTACATTCAAAGATAAAATTATTTTAAACAAAAGTATGAATGAAATTTCCTATGTAAAAAGTCCTATTAATCATAAGATAACTCCCAATAGGTCATGTGTATAACCTATCATAGGTCCTAATAGGTCTAATTGGGTATATTACTCATATTAGGTCCTAATAGGTATAATTAGGTCCAATTAGGTACTAATTAGGTGCTAATAGGTATGATTGGGTCTAATTACTCATAGTGGGTCTAATGGGGTCTTAAGGGGTCATATAACCTATCATAGGTCCCGATAGGTATAATTAGGTCCTAATAGGTCTAATTGTGTCTAATTAGGTCCTAAAGGGTCTAATTGGATCTAATTAGGTGCTAATAGGTGTAATTGGATATAATTAGGTCCTAATTTATGTCTAACTAGGTATATAATTAGGTGCTAATAGGTCTTAAGGGGTCATATTACTCATAGTGGGTCTAATAGGATCTAATTGTATCTAATTAGGTGCCAATAGGTCTAATTGTGTCAATTAGGTCCTAAGGGGTCTAATTGGATTTAATTAGGTGCTAATAGGTCTAATTGGATATAATTAGGTCATAATAGGTTTAATTGGGTATTTAATAGGCCCTAAGGGGTCATATTACTCATAGTGGGCCTAATGGGGTCTTAAGGGGTCATATAACCTATCATAGGCCCCAATAGGTATAATTAGGTCTAATTAGGTCCTAATAGGTCTAATTGTGTCTAATTAGGTCCTAAAAGGTCTAATAGGATCTAATTAGTTGCTAATAGGTCTAATTGGATATAATTAGGTCCTAATATATGTCTAACTGGGTATATAATTAGGTGCTAATAGGTCTTAAGGGGTCATATTATTCATAGTGGGTCTAACGGGGTCTAATTATATCTAATTAGGCACCAATAGGTCTAATTGTGTCTAGTTAGGTCCTAAGGGGTCTAATTGGATCTAATTAGGTTCTAATAGGTCTAATTGGATATAATTAGGTCATAATAGGTTTAATTGGGTATTTAATTATGTTCTAAGGGGTCATATTACTCATAGTGGGTCTAATGGGGTCATATAACCTATCATAGGTCCTGATAGGTATAATTAGGTTTGATTAGGTTGTAATAGGTCTAATTGTGTCTAATTAGGTCCTAAAGGGTCTAATTAGATCTAATTAGGTCCTAATAGGTATAATTAGATATAATTAGCTCCTAATATATGTCTAATTGGGTATATAATTAGGTGCTAATAGGTCTTAAGGGGTCATATTACTCATAGTGGGTCTAATGGAGTCTAATTATATCTAATTAGGTGCCAATAGGTCTAATTGTGTCTAATTAGGTCCTAAGGGGTCTAATTGGATCTAATTAGGTGCTAATAGGTCTAATTGGATATAATTAGGTCATAATAGGTTTAATTGGGTATTTAATTAGGTCCTAAGGGGTCATATTACTCATAGTGGGTCTAATGGGGACTTAAGGGGTCATATAACCTATCATAAGTCTCGATAGGTATAATTAGGTCTAATTAGGCCCTAATAGGTCTAATTATGTCTAATTAGGTCCTAAAGGGTTTAATTGGATCTAATTAGGTCTTAAAGGGTCTAATTAGGTCTAATTACACCTAGAAGGGGTCATATTGCTCATATTAGGAACTAGTAGGTCTATTACTCATATTAGGTGTTAATTAGTCTTATTAAAGGTCTAATTAGGTCTTAAATTATTTATGCACTAATTAGTCAAGTATTAGGTCTTAAGGGGTACTCTTACGTCTTATTACTAAATAACAAGTTACGTCATAATTTAGTTCCTATTAGTTCAAGACTATTAAGTTCATATTAGGTCTTATTAGGTCCTAATAGGTCTAATTAGGTCTTAGGTCTAATTAGGTCCTAATAGGTCTAATTAGGTCTTAGGTTTAATTAGGTCCTAATAGGTCTAATTATGTCCTAATAGGTCTAATTAAGTCTAATTAGGTATTCTTTATCAAATTAGGTCTAATTAGGTATTACAATATCATGCTTACATGTTTCATTAACACAAGTCGTAACCATCAACTTAAAATATCCAGAGAGAGAGAGAGAGATAGAGACGTACCATGTTTCCTATGATAATATATTTCCCATGCTTCTTCACGTAGTCTTTGTTCAGTCACTTCTGAATAATGTCGTATACTCTTATTTAGCCTTCTCTTTTTATTTCCCATCACAAGTTGCAAAATTGTTCCACTAAATTTTGACAAAATTTGAAAAAATTCAAGATAAAAAATCTTCCTTCTCGAAAATGCGAATTATTTTACAACTTTTGAATTAATAAGATGAGGAAAACATATATTTATTTATATGTAATCTTTCTAAACCCGAAATGGCATCAAATAGTCCAACATAGGTTAATACCAAAAGTCATCTATAACTTTCTATTGAAACTAGTTTTCCAAATGGGTTAACTCAAGTTAAAGCAAGCAAGTACTTTCGATCAAAAGTAATTTCTATCGAAAGTAATTTCTATCGAAAGTAATTTCTATCGAAAGTACTTTCTATCGAAAGTACTTTCTATCGAAATTACTTTCTATCAAAAGTCTCTGATTAGAGGCCATTTCCAAAGTTTGAAAAAAGTCTTAAGTTTTCATGGCTTCGGGGCTTAAAAACAGAGCTCAAATGGAAGAATAAGGATACATCATTTTTTATAGCTCAAGTACTCTTAATGAGCTTTCTAATGAATATAGATTTGACAATTTTTGAATTAATTAGGCCTATGTTTTTTGACGTGCATCGAATGTAGATTTTTTATCAAATATAAACCTCCAAGTTTGATGTTCAATGAAAAATAGTAGAAAAGATAATTTTTTTTTGAAAAATAACAGTGCCCTCCGTCTTCGAGTCTACATTCTATAAAAAAAAATTGAATTTCGATAAATACACAAGTTATAAGCTATGTAGTCAACGTATGTCAAAATTATGGTTTACTCAACTTCAAACCTTCATAAAATATTTAATAATCATGATATGTCATCAAACCAATTGTATTCCCTCCTTATGTATGTTACAAAACTAAATTTGAAAGAATCACATTGATATATTTTTTATAAAAACAAGTTATTCTCTATGAAGTCAATGTAACTCTTTTAAAATGACGTTTTCAGCAACAAAGCAGTTTTCGTGGGAGAAAAAAAACCATTCAAATCAATTAAAAAAAGAAAAAAATATTTAGAATGTAGACAGAAAATCCTAAAAGACTCTAGTTTACTTCATCTTCTGATTTCAAACGGTTTAACAACAATATGCATCCGAATCTGAAAGGTTTTTTCAAAATGTAGACTTCAGTGTCCGTTCAGGCCAAAAAGTGTAACCCACTATTGTGGGTTTACCCACTAGTAAGATGACCAACCTTTTTATAGACATAATATACCATACCTGTTGGATTCCAGGGACCAAAATTGTCTTTGTATGACCTTAATCTATAGTTCACAACCATATGTCTATAGTTGTGACATTTAGAACAAGTAACATATGACTGATTACCTTGATTGATAGGTCTTTGACCATTGTTATCATATGGCCATTGGTTGTTTTTTCTTTCCTTGCACTCATTAGATCTATATCCAAACTTGTTTCAATAGTAACAAAATCCATGAAAGGTCTAGCATTGTAGTTATCAGTTCTAGCATAGGATTTTTTTGATCTAGCAGTAGAACCTCTAGGTCTAACATTTGGACCAATAAGTTTTAACCAACATATATTAGTAGTTGTGTGTGCTTGAATGTGACGTCTTAAATCAGGCACAAACTCAGCATAGTCCTTACTCAATCGTTCAATTCACAAAGACAAACATGAATTGTTCATCCTGCAAATTTGATTGAAGCAACTTGCTACCTCCTAATTAGTTGTGGATGTCGAATTTACTCTCAGAACGAGAGCCAACAACCTGACCATTGCTAACATGGAGGATTTCTAAAGCATGAGAGAAAATGGAATTGCCATTAATCTATGAAATTTAAATTGTAACTACTCTATGAAATGAAATGCAATTAATCTACGAAAGCTTGAAATGCTCTTAATCTTAGAATTGAAATTGCATTTAAACTAGAATTGAAATTGCATTTAAACTAGAAAGCTTGAAAGATGAAATTGAGATGTTAGATATGTAAATGAATTGCAAATAAAATCAACATATCATTACTAATCCAAATTGAAATTAATGTAATTATTCAATTTAAACTCAAAAGCATGTAATAATCAATTCAAATTTCACTATAGATTTGATGCTCTCAAAAATCATCCTCTAAAATGAAGAAAAAAAGGTCCAATATATAGAAAACCATGGAAAGAGGGTGAAGGGTTTCTTGAAAACAAACGGTTACCTCTTCATTTCCATTTGAGACAAAAATGCAAGATTTATTTAATTAAAAGGATAGATTATTGCCACATGAGTGACCTTTCACATGGAATTATGGAATTCCCTTTTGAGGATAATTCATCCAATCAATTAAATAACTATTCAATTCCTTTTATGTATATTAGCTAAAGGGGGGAATTAATTTAATTAAAAGCACTTAGGACTTTAGGATTAAATCAATTAATCATAGGTATTTTTAGCTAATAAACCTTGATAATTTAGGAATTATATATAATGTCAGATTTATGCAAATTTGGATTTTCTGCATTTGAGACTCAGTCAATTAAAGTCAGTTAGGAGAAGAATTTGCCTAGTACAATAGGACTTCGATGATGAGAAAATTGAAGGAACACACCAAAATTGATTAAGATTATTAGGTGCCAATTTTGGGGTGTTACATTTTTCCCCTCTTTGAATTGATGTGCGAGTAGCACATTGATTCAAAGAACAGTCTGATGCGAAGATGAAGATTTCGGAAGTCTAGGTTAGGTTGCCAAGACACCGATCAGTTCGAGAAGCAGAATCATCTGAGAGAAGATCATAATCGGGGTTAGATTGCCCCAATGTCCACTGATAGTTGATGAAGATCTAGGACTATCTCCAGAATCAGGGTTAGATTGCCCCAATACGAAGGTTAGCCCTCCAAGATCTAGGTTAGATTGCCTAGATAATGGTCTGAAGAGTTTTTGAGAGCCATCTTCAGAACAAAGCATAACTTTTAGGAATTAGGGTTAGATTGCCCCAATACCCAATGAGATTTCAAGAATCATCTCCAAAATGAAGCTTGATCCTTGAGGATCTGAGTTAGATTGCTCATATACCTAGAAAGATAGATGACAAGATGCGAGACATCAAGATGCCCCTAGAGATTCAAGATCATGGAATATCCAATTTTGATCATAAGGTACGAAAAACTGAATATGCCCCAAGTGATGATATGCCCCTAGCGATGGGGATTTTTGATTCAGATCAGATTGATTCGAGAATGATGCGAAAAGATTCAATGATGCAATCATCTAAAATGTGTGTGCTTGAATGTGACCTCTTAAATCAGGCACAAACTCAGCATAGTGCTTACTCAATCATTCAATTCACAAAGACAAACATGAATTGCTCATCCTGCAAATTCAATTGAAGCGACTTGCTGCCTCCTAATTAGTTGTGGATGTTGAATTTACTCTCAGAACGAGAGCCAACAACCTGACCATTGCTAACATGGAGGATTTCTAAAGCATGAGAGAAAATGGAATTGCCATTAATCTATGAAATTGAAATTGCAACTACTCTATGAAATGAAATGCAATTAATCTATGAAAGCTTGAAATGCTCTTAATCTTAGAATTGAAATTGCATTTAAACTAGAAATCTTGAAAGATGAAATTGAGATGTTAGATATGTAAATGAATTGCAAATAAAATCAACATATCATTACTAATCCAAATTGAAATTAATGTAATTATGTAATTTAAAATCAAAAGCATGTAATAATCAATGCAAATTTCACTATAGATTTGATGCTCTCAAAAATCATCCTCTAAAATGAAGAAAAAGAGGTCCAATATATAGAAAACTATGGAAAGAGGGTGAAGAGTTTCTTGAAAAGAAATGGTTGCCTCTTCATTTCCATTTGAGACAAAAATGCAAGATTTATTTAATTAAAAGGATGGATTATTGCCACATGAGTGACCTTTCACATGGAATTATGGAATTCCCTTTTGAGGATAATTCATCCAATCAATTAAATAACTATTTAATTCCTTTTATGTATATTAGCGAAAGGGGGGGAATTAATTTAATTAAAAGCACTTAGGACTTTAGGATTAAATCAATTAATCATAGGGATTTTTAGCTAATAAACCTTGATAATTTAGGAATTAAATATAATGTCAGATTTATGCAAATTTGGGTTT
>MU228094.1:5120906-5141645 GCA_018584345.1 Thuja plicata
TGGTAAAAACCCTAATACGGTTATCGTTAGGAGTAGCCCTAAAAAGTGAAGCGCATGATATAAGCGTTTTTTAGGGTTGCAAAGATAAGCGATGCGAGTGTATTGTTGGAACGGTTTATGCTGCCGTAATTTGTCTTCAAGGGTTTTGAAATCTTCTGAAAGAACTTGCATTGCAAGTGTATTGTAACTGTAATAGTTTTGGATCAATACATTGTGCAGGTTTTGGAGTGCTGGGGTTTTTTACTGAAAGGTTTTCCCCAGGGTATATCATTGTGTCATTCTCTGTTTTCTGTATGCATGGTATGTGGCTGCAATATCTTTGTTAAAGTAGTTAACGAATCTGTAATTGTAAGGATTTAAAAGAATTTGCAAAATACTTTCCTATAGAGATTAGCGTAGGAAGCTGTTTCCGCACCTGAGTTTCCTTACATTTCTCGCATGGAAACCTGGCCAAAATTTAAAAGTTGTCATTTTCTTGCATCGTAGAGTTAGTTAGTTGCGATATCTCAAAACTGTGTGTAGGATAGGTCCATAGCTGTAGTTGTCTTTTGCTTTGAAAAATCATCATTGTTGAGGTACTGATCCAATTTTGTCACTTGCTTTGCAGGTTGACCTTCCTGATATCAATTTTTTGATCACATCATCCTGTTATGGGTGAGCTGTTACAAAGATTATCAGATGCTGACAATGCCCACATTGACGAGCTAGGATTGACTTACCTTTGTGATGCACCCGATATTCAGGTAAATTATGGATTACTGGGTGCCTTGGTTGAGCATTTCCATTCGGAGATGAACACCTTTCACTTGCCGTAGGGGGAGATGACGGTCACTCCCAAGGACATATATAGGATTTTGAGAGTGCCTTTTCACAGAGTTCATGTGAAGTATGAAACTCAGCCCTGAGCAGGTACAGTGGCTTTAAGAGCCATTTTTTTAGGATGATTTGGTGATGGGCTGGGCCATCTCATGGGAGGAGTTGATTTGCATCTATGGCAGAGATTACCCACTGGCGGTCATACTAGCACTATTTCTGAGTTGCCATCTGGTAACTGATCGTGGTCGGTATGGATTAGAGTGCGGCTGGGGAGTTATGTTGCAAAAGATGTTGGCCGCTCCTGCAGTTACTTTTTGATGGGGCTAGTGCATGCTCGCTCAGATGTACCATGAGATGCACAAGATCGTGTATTAAGGTGCCCATACCATGGCGGTGGGAGTCATTGTACTATAGATCTAGGCCTGGGAGCACCTTCCCATATGCAGGCTGATATTTCATGATACACGACAACCTTTAGAGCTGTACATATACAGGTATGCAGGACCGATGACCCAGCCCACACTGGGTAAGACCGAGCAGTGGAGATCACAAATAGATGACATGGCCACATTCATATGGTGGCCTTGGATAGCCACTGAGGTGTGGGATGATGCTTGCCATGAGTTATCATACATATTCTATTCATGTCCTTTGATAGGACGTACCATTACTATCATTGAGTGCTTCTTGCTCACGCGTGTATTGCTCCTGTTTTTGAGGCCACAGGATGTGTCTCTGGAGTATTGCACATACGCCCGATTCATCGATTAGACAAAGAAGGGATGGTAGAGACAGCTTGATAGGGTTCGCAACATGATAGATGCCTAGGTACCACCAGCTAGGTGGGATTATATGGCCACAGTGATGAATGCAGGTGTGACACCTGCATATAGAGATCACATATTGGCGCATCCGTTTCCTAGATTTACAGCTCTAGTTGCACTGATACAACAGGTGGTACAGACACCACCACAAAAGCAGGTCCCTCCACAGGTACAACAGCCACAAGGACAGCAGCCACAAGGACATAAGCCTCCCTTACAGTAGTAGGAGAGAGTCATACGACCGAGGATAGTTCAGACTGATATTCCTGTTACCCATGGGATCAGATGAAGGTGTTGGGCCTAGTGGTAGTCAGGATAGGACCGCTGAGCAGGTAGATGACACAGTTATGGCTGATGCTATTTCAACTGATCCACCAGCAGGCGAATAGGTAGCACTTTTGCAGGAGGCTCTCCAGAGAGTTAGAGAGAGATCCTAACAGTCATAGAGGGAGCGTGACGACCTCCATACACAAGTGATTATTTGGGATACATAGATATTTGAGTGGGACCAAGAGATCTGGGAGTTACGAGAGGCACTAGCGAGATCACAGCTAGAGACTAGATATGAGGCTGCTTAGGCTTCTTATTACTATGCTGCATACACTATTGCAGTTCCTGAAGCATTGGATCAGATTCAGCCTTTTACAGAGTATGCTGGTGCACGGGTTGTTCCACCGGGACCACCTCCACCGAGTCCTCCTCCTTAGTAGCAGGGTATGCCACCCCCTCCACCTCCACTAGGTGGTTAGATGAGATACTTTGACATACATATTGTACCACCATTTTGACATATTGTGCTCGAGTAGCACCCTTGTACATTTGACCGATATATATATATATATATATGAGCTCAATTTTTGGCATCATTGTATTGCTTTAGATGTGTATGTTTTATGAGATGTTTTCCTATATGATTTTAGATGTATGGATTAGAAATGTATGCCATTGATGGATATGCAAATGTTTATGCACATGTTTTATTGATGTATGAAAATGCTATGATAGATGTTAGATGGATAAATGCTATGTATGATTTGATTTATGCTTATAATGGATGCACATGTTTATGGATATATAAATGCAAATGAATGTATGTAAATGAATGTAATGCAATGGTACTAATCATCTCATGCAGGATATTGCAATACACAATAGGTACTAACCAAAAGAATACGAATCAAAGATCAAGAGCGAGGACCAGACATTTGTGCAGTCGAGAGGAAGCCATGATGAAAGATGAGGCCCCTTGAAGAATGAGAAGACAAATGAAGAGAGCACCAAAATCACCATGATGCAAGCCTAAAATGCGAATGCAAGCCTAAGTTAAATGCAATCCTAGGACTTGGTTGTTGGACTCATTGTATTTATCATCATCGAGTGCTTTTGGATCATTAGAGCCAATACAATCCTTACTGGTGCCACTGCAACCATAAGAATATGAATATGACTTTCATCAGATAAAATGTAGGAAAAAAACATAAGCACCAAGGCACAAAAGCCAAGGTGACCTGAACATTGTTTCCAGCTTGATATAGTAAGAAATCACAAGTAAACAAACAAAGCAATAATAGTCAAGGAGATAGTTCTGACCTCCCCTTGGCATACAAATAAACAAGATCGAGGGATGTGAGGCTTTTCCACCTTAATGTAAAATCTCTTATCACATATGCCCTATTTATTTGACGTTTCCAGATCATTGAAACCACACCAACAAGTAGTAGACAAAAGAAAATATCAGTGAAATTCATGAGAATAGACAACATACCAAGAAAGAGTCAACCATATCTCAGCATGTTTCAAGGCTTAGGAATGTGTCTATGTTTAGTGTGTTGAAAGACACCATTGTTCTTGTGAGTGTAATGTGTTTGATTTCTATCGAGAGATGTTTATGTCACGAGATATCCGAAGTGTGTTGAAAAACACAGATGTGTCCAAAGAAAGTGTTGAGAAACACTGTTTGATTAAGGTGTTGAGAAACACCAGTTTGTGCCAGTAGAGAGTTGTCTTGTTGATAAGATTACCAACTCAAGTGCAAATTGAGGAGTGATCAAAGTGGGGAACCATGCCCCCAAATAACGAATGGATCGAAGCTGAACAAACAAATAGAGAAATGATGAGAGAAATCTTGGAAGTAGCGACAATAGGCAGACTCAGTGAGAACCACTGGTGACTGTCGTGAGAGAGATTCTAAAGCATAAAGATTGATAATGAGATCTAGGCATCAGCAAGCAGACGCAGTGAGAACCACTGGTGACTGATGTGAAGAGAGTCTCAAGGAGAGACGACGTGCTATGAAGCATCGACAGGAAGACATAGTGAGATCCACTAGTGACCGATGCAAAAGGAGAAAGACTCCAAAAGATAAGACAATGCCCCTAGACAAGGAACATGCCCCCGAGTGTGACCAGTTTCAATCCATGTGAGGTCGAGAAAAATCTTCAAGATGGCTGAAAGCAGAAGCATGAGCACACTAAAGCAGAAAAGCGAACTAAAGTAGGAAAGCAAACTGAAGCAGGAAAGCAAATTGAAGCGGGAAAGCAAAAGAGCAACTGCGAGCAAGCCAAGAGATGCTGCAACAGATAAAGCATTGCAAAACAAGAGGTGCCTGTTTGCCAGGTTTTCACCATCTTGGCAGAAATTCTATTTTTGCTAACATGACGCCTGTTTACCAGGTTTTCATCAATGGCACATTTTTCTCTTTTTTTTTCTTTTTTTGTATTTTCATTTTTTCAATTTTTTTTTGTTCTTTTTATTTATTTATTGTATTTTTTGACTTTTTTTTTTTTTTTTTNATCAATGGCACATTTTTCTCTTTTTTTTTCTTTTTTTGTATTTTCATTTTTTCAATTTTTTTTTGTTCTTTTTATTTATTTATTGTATTTTTTGACTTTTTTTTTTTTTTTTGGTATTATCAAGGTGCTTGTTTACCAGTTTTTCACCAGGATAATAGATACATCAAAGCGCCTGTTTGCCAGGTTTTCACTAAGATGATCATTTTTTTAGGACATTTTACAATTTTAAAGATTTTTTTAGAATAAAGTATGTACATGAGCATGCAAAAGATATCTCAACTGTAGAATTTCTTCAGGTGAAGAGCGTTGATGGGCTCTTTGAGTTGTTTACCTTCTGTAGTGGAGAGTTGATAGGCACCAGACCTAAATACTGTAGTAATAATATAAGGACCAAGCTAGTTTGGCTCAAATTTCCCTTTCTGAGCCCGTTGTTGCTGATTCTTAGGGTTCTATCTCAGGACGAGATCACCCATTTGGAAGTCTCTTGGTCTAACTTTCTTGTTATAGCTCTTTGATATCCTCTTTTGATATGCTCTGAGATGATCGAACGCCACCTTTCGATGTTCATCTAGTAATTCAAGCTCTTGTAGTTGAGATATTCTAATGTCGTCATTAGTAATGAGGCCTTTTAGAGAGACTCGCAAGGTAGGAATCTCAACCTCAATAGGCAATACTGCATCTGCACCATAGACTAAAGCAAATGGTGTGGCCCCTGTTGGAGTTCTTATACTGGTGCAATAGACCCATAAAGCTGGATTAATCTGGAGGTGCCAATCTCGTCCAGATTTGTGTACCATACGGTGCAGGATCTTGAGAATTGTTCTATTGGAAGCTTCAGCCTGTCCATTACCTTTGGGGTAATAAATAGACGACCAGTGTTGAATGATCTTGAACTTAGTGCATAAACTTGTCAGATCTTTGTTCTTGAATTGTCCTCCATTGTCAGTGATAATAGAGGAAGGTACACCATATCTACAGATAATGTATTTTAGTATGAACATAGCTACAGATTTTCCATCAGCTACACTGAGAGGTACTACCTCAACCCATTTAGTAAAATAATCTATAGCAGTGATGATGTACTTATGTCCTCTCGAGGAAGACAGATATATCTGACCCACTAAGTCAAAATCCCACTGTTGAAATGGCCAGAAAGTGATGAAGGGAATAAGCTCCTTGGATGGAGCATGAATCAAATTACCATGGAGTTGACATTGTTTTCAAGACTTGGCAAATTGTGTAGCTTCCTTCTCCATATCGGGCCAATAATAACCAGCTCTAATAAGTTTATGAGCCAGTGTTAAACCATTCGAGTGAGAACCACGAATGCCTTCATGTACCTCTTCTAACGCACGTTTGGACTCATCAGGTTCTAGACACCTAAGGAGGGTACCGTCTAGACCTCGTCTATACAAGTAATTTGCTACGATGACATACCGTGAAGCACTGCGGATAAGGTGACATTTTTCATTTCTAGTATACGTGTCAGGAATAATGTGGTCATGGAGATACGAGTAGATGTGGTGGTAGCAGGATGAATCATGTCCAATGACTAAACAGACCATCCAGGAGTGAGGAGAGTCATAGGCAGGGTAGCATAACGTCTCCACTAGGAAATCGTGTCTAAAATCATTCTCCATCATTTGTAACATAGAAGCTAGAGTAGCCATAGCATCAAGTGCTTTATTATCTGCCCTGGGAATTTGCTGAAAGGTAACATGTGCAAAATATTTCTTAAGGCTGTCAACCATATTTTTATAGAGCACTAGCTTTTCATCTTTCATCTGATAGATGTCGTTCACTTGATTGATAACCAGTTGTGAGTCTCCAAAGACTTTTAATTCATCCACTCACCATTCAATAGTGATCTTTAGCCCATTGATCAGAGCTTCATATTCAGTAGTGTTATTGGTACAAGGAAACATCATTTTGTATGCCTTTGGTAAGGAATACCGCTGATGTGTGATAAACAAAATTCCAGCTCCTGACCCCTGTTGGGTGAATGAACCATCAAAGAACATTGTCCATGTTTGATGTGTGAGAAGCATGATGGAATCATCTAGGCATTCCATCCTTAATGGTTGATGATCTGTAATGGGTGCTTCAGCCAACTGATCCGCGATTGCCTGTCCCTTAATAGCTTTCCTCTCAACATATACAATATCAAATTCACTAAGGAGCATGACCCATTTAGCTAGTCTACCTATGAGGGTAGCTTTACTGAGTAAGTATTTCAATGGATCAATATTTGCGATTAACCTTGTAGTGTGAGCCAACATGTAGTGACGTATCTTTTTGGAAGAGAACACCACTGCTAGGCAAGCCTTCTCAATTATAGAATAATTCATTTCGTAAGAAACCAATGTTCTGCTGATGTAGTAAATGGCTCTTTCTTTATGATTTTGATCTTCTTGGGCCAAGAGAGAACCCAGAGATGTTTCCATTGCTGAGATATATAAGATCAAAGGCTTCCCCTAAATAGGAGGCATCAATATGGGTGGATTGGATAAATACTGTTTAATCTGTTGAAAGCCTTGTTCACATTCTTTGTTCCAGTCATAAGTCACACCTTTATGCAGAGTTTTGGTGAATGGTTGTGACTTGTCAGCTAGTTGCAATATGAAATGCCTGATAGATTGGAGCTGACCTTGGAGACCTCTTATTTGTTTGATGTTATGAGGTGGAGGCATTTCCATTCTAGCTTGTACCTTTGCTGGATCCACCTCGATTCCTTTAGCAGAGATGATATAGCCCAATAATTTTCCTGAAGTAACCCCAAATGCACATTTCTTAGGGTTAAGACGCAACCTAAATTTTTCCATATGATCTAGTATGGAACCTAGATCAGTGAGATGTGTCTTTCTATCCATACTTTTAGCAAGTGTGTCATCCACGTAGTCCTCCATTATCCTATGCATCATGTCATGAAAGATGGTAGTGAGAGATCTTTGCTAAGTAGCTCCAGCATTTTTTAGACCAAAGGGAATAACATTCCAGCAGAATGTACCCCATGCACAAGTAAAGGCGGTCTTCTCTTGGTCCTCTAGTGCAATTTTGATTTGATTATAGCCAGAGAAAATCCATTAGCAAATACATCTCATATCCTACTGTCATGTCCATGATCATGTCAATATTGGGAAGCGGAAAATCATCTTTGGGACATGCCAAATTTAAATCTCTAAAGTCTGTGTAGACCCTGATAGATTTGTCATGTTTAGTCACTGGGACTATATTAGAGATCCACTCTGCATAATCAATCACTCGGATGAACCCAACTTTTAGAAGTTTTTCCAATTCTGCCTTGATCAATAAAGCCACATGCAGATGCATCTTTCTAAGTTTTTGTTTGACAGGTTTCACACCTGGAGCTATTGATAAGTGATGCATAATGAGATCAAGATCCACATTCGGCATGTCAGAATACATCCATGCAAAATTTATCTTTTTTTCTTGAAAGAAATCTGTAAATTCCTTAAGTTCCTCTGTAGATAATGACTTGGCCACATGAATGATGTGTGGATGTTCTTCTGTTCCCAGATTTATCAGCTGAGTTGGCACAATTAACACTGATGAGAGTTCCTGGAAGTGACTTAGAAGCACATGAAGTATCTCATCCTTAGGAACCTCAGAGAGGTTTTCACCTTTGGATACATCTTTTCTTTTTACTTTTTTTTGGCTCTGATACTGCCATAATGTGGTTTTCACCATCAGAGCGCCTATTTTTTCTTCTTTTAATTTTCTGACTAAGATACTTGATGTTAGCCTCGGTCATGTTGACACTTTCTTCACGAGTGGAGGATTTCACGGGTTCCACAACATGAAGGTAGCAGGCGAGGGTGTAATCATTCTAGAATGTAAGGACTTCATTGGATGAAGAAGGGGAATTCCAGTCTATTAATTCAAGATGTTGGAGGGAAAGAGACGTGACAGGTTCAAGTGCGTTCATAGTATAGTCATCGAAAGCGTTAACTAGCAAGCTAAGAGCTAAACTGATCTAATCCAAAGGTGTGTTTGAATCCTCTCGATCCCTAACAACTAAAGTAGAAGACATGCTAACATTTATAGAATTAGACTCGTTAGACCTTTCACTAGACCCCTCACTTATGTCGAGAAGTTTTTCATAAAATCCTTCTGACAAACTATCAAACTCATATTCATGAGAGTCTGTATCCGAAATCTGACTTGGGTGCTTGCACCATGAAGGTTTAGGAGTTCGTGCAATACCAGCCTGTTCTCATGCCAACTATTCTTGAAACTCTATTGGTACGTATCTTTCACCTTGGAAGTTAGGATCTTGCAACACTTTCCATTGTTCATAGGTTAGTGTATCAAGTGGAGTAGTTTTATCAGAATCGCTGTCACTCTCAGCTATATTGACGTGTGGTAAAAAATTATTTGGCTCAGCGAAGAATGTTTCTAGGTCTAGAGGAATGGGATAATCAAAGCAATTCTCATCTGAGCTATCTTCTACAGTGTCGACTACAGTTGTGCCTTCAGGTTCTGGTGAAGGTTCTATTTCTATCACAAATTTATTGATCCCTAGATGGAATGAGATCTTTTTGAAACCTAAACCAGTGGTGTCTTTTGTCTTTTGACCTATAGCTTGAATAGGTTCCAGTAACCCATTACCATTCACCCCTATTGGGCCACTGCCTTTGTACCCAAAATGTTTCATAATCTTAAGACCTTCATTGTTGGGATTTAGTTCATGAGCCAGAGCAGTCTATTCAGCTATGTTCTTTCCTTTACAAATCCAAGCCTTGATAGCTCTTTCCTCTTCTTCATCTTCCAATGTTGTAGTAGACCGTACAAATACACCATCATAGACTATCTCAAGAGTAGCAGGAGGTCTGTTGTTCTCTGAAGGTCTCCCATAAGAATGGGGAGATGGAGGTAAAGCTGCTAAAGATAGAACGGGTTCTATTTGATATCCTCCCATGCATATGTCTATGATTTTTAGGGTCTGTTCCATATCTTTGAGCTTAGCATCACAAAGTTCTATGTATTCTCTATTAGTTGGAACAAGACTGTCAACTGATTGAGTGAGAGAATTACAAGAAGAGCCCATACTAGCGGGAACTGTCACCTCTGTGCCTTGAAAAGAAAACTTGATACACTGATGGTATGTAGAAGGAACTACTTGCATCTCATGGATCCATGGTCTTCCTAACAAGATATTATACACAAGAGGAAGGTCTAGTACCTGACATATGACGTCTCTTTCAACCTGTCCAACCCGAATAGGAAGCACCACTAGACCTTTAGATTTTCTCTCTTCTTCATCATAGGATTTTATGGTAATTCTTTTGGGAGAATCTATGTGGTCTTTGCCATAACCTAGCTGAGAAAGAAAGTGGGTAGAGAAAATATTAAGCCCAACAACATTATCAATGAGGACGCGGCGGACTAGCTATTTGCCGATCATGACTTCTATGTGCAGGGGAGCATTGTGCAGGTGACTAATTGAGTGATCATCTTCTTTAGAGAAGGATAAATAATGTGGTGAAGTCAAGTGACCCACCATGGATTGAAACTGATCCAGATTGGTATCTTTGGGGACATTAGCTTCGGTGAGAGCTTTATCCATAATCTGCCTATGAGAAGGCGATATCTTCAATAGCTCAAAAATAGTTATCTGAGCATTGGTCCTTTGAAGCTGGTCAAGAATGCTATAACCAATAGTAGGAGGTGTAGGGACCACCTTCGTGGTCTTGTTGGTAGAGCCAACAACAATCTTATCCATAGTTTGTTTTGGCATGGATGTAGTAGCAGGAGGGTTAGGACCCTTGATAGAGATTCTAGCGTTAGATCTAGTAACAACATTTGCACAATCTTGAGATGTTTCAGATTCAGATGATCAAGATCCAGGGCCTCTCAAGACAAATGAGGTTCTGGGTTTAGAAGCATTCCCACTTCCCTTGCTAGCAAACATAGTGCAATATTCCACTTCCACTGGTTCAATCATGTTGATCACATTATCGTAAGTCGTATGTGCGTAATTAAATTTGGCATTCTTATTTTGAGCATTGGAGGATTCACCTTTCTCATGATGAGGAAAGGGATCTTTGAATGCTTGATGATCCAAATTCTTGTTATGATTCTCCACAATGATAACCTTGTTATCAATCAAATCTTGAACTTTATGACGCAATTGGAGACATGTAGCAGTCTTATGACCTTTGTTTTGATGGTAGTCACAGTAAGCATTCTCGTTCCACCAATGAGGTCATGGTTGCGGATCGTATAGATGTTTCTCCAAAGGAGCAAGAATATGATTTTGTACCAAAGTTTTGAAAACCACATCAAGCGGTTCTCCCAAAAAGGTAAATTCACGCTTGGGTCACACTACCCAAGGTTTGTTGCTAGAAAATCAAGAAGGCTATTGAGTATTGGTTGTAGCCTTTTCAACAAATTTGGTTGCTTGTATACCAGAGGTGAGATTGAAGACCGGTTTCAAAGAATTTGAAGTCACGTTATCAACCACCTCATCATTCACAACATCCCTTTTTTTGTTGGAAAATTTCCCTTTGTCTTTGTTGGACGATGAGGCACCTTACTTGTTATCTTTATTCAAAGTCAATTCGCCTTTTTTAACCATGAATGCTTCTATTCTCATAGCTTGTTTTATCATACTATCGAAATTAAGGGGACCTTGAAGTTGGACTTGATACCTGAAATCAGGGGCGAGATTATCCAAGAATATATCGAGTTTCTCAGACTCAGGTATTTTACGAGGGTACTTTGTGCAAAGTTGTCTCCATCTTTGGAGAAATGTCAAGAATGGTTCCCCTTGCTTCTGCTTAAGATTGCAAAGGTCCCTTATGTTGACAGGATGTTGATTATTATGAGAATAGTGTTGTATAAAGAGATTGGAAATCTCGTCAAAAGTCTTGATACCAGTGGGTAGTTGCGAGAACCACTCCATGGCGGGACCACCCAAACTTCATGGAAAAAGATGCATCAAATATGTTTGATCATGTATAAACTCCATCGATAAGGCACCAAATTCTCTTAAATGATCTTGGGGATCCGTGGTACCCAGATAATTTTCATATTTAGGAAGCTCTACACCTTTGGGAAAAGGTGGCATAACAATGCTCCTATCAAATGGAAAAGGACATATACTTTCCATTGTGAACTATTGCGTATGTTTGTCCTTATCCTTCATAAGTTGACTGATTTGACCTTGCATGTCTTGAATTATTTTATGCAATTTGGAGGTTTTAGTTTCCTCTTCTTTAGCGACAAGCGTTTCCACTTGGAATTTTGCGGGTAACTTGACCCCTTGTTTTGCCAAATCTAAGAAGTATTTTTCTTTGTCTTTTGCAAGGAGTATTTCCATCATTTTGATGAGAGATTTATTAGACTTTATTGTGTCTATGTCATTTTGAGTTATTGGGTCATCATCATTACCAAGAATTTCATAAATGCTCTGAGTCTGATCTTGACCCTGGTGATGCTCTTCTTCTTGATGACCTTGTTCATGTTGAGATTGGTCATGACCTTGCATGTAATCGAAAGGAGACATCATGTTGTTATCGTGAGATTGTTCTGTGTGCACTCCTTCAGTATGAGTATGAGAACTCGTAGCTGATGTGCTCTTCAGTGAATCAAAAGGATTAAAATGTCCAAAAGGATCACTAAGGCAATGAGGGTCGTTGATAGGATCAACCTAAACAAATGACTTCTTGTAGCCTTGTTGGTTTGAGAGAAATGGATTATGCTGATCTTGAAACAAAGGATTAGAACAAAAATGAAGCATTGGTTTCTGATTAGGAATCGGATATATACTGAATGGGGAAGAGGAATGTGAGGATCCCTCTTGATTATCAACTTGAATAATGGGTTCAGAATAACCTTTTCCTTGATTGCGAGGTTTACTTCTACCTACTCCAGAACCGCGTATGGGAAAAATATTACTGCTCCTATTCATAACAGGCATAGACAAAGCTGATACGAGAGGAAACTTAAGATCTGACTTAGAAATCTGTCTCTAGATGTATATAAAAAAAAGAGGTAATAGGCTAGGACAGCCAAGGTGTGAGATGCACCCGGCATGAATCGTCGGAAGTATGGCTAGAACAGCTGAGATATGACTATCGTGGTGCAAGGTACAAAAAACACAAGAAAATAGGACAGAGACAAAGAGACAAGACAAGTTTGAGTATGAATCAGTCCATTCACAACTCGAAACAACTAGTTTCAGATTGTAGATAATGAGGAAATAAGCGATCAGACCCCAAACCAAAGGCAAATCAAGCAAAAATTTCACTAGTTAACGGGAAAAAGGTCACTGTTTTGGATGCCAGGCTACAGATTCACATGAGGAAATTTCTCACCGCATGAGAAAGTGCTAAAATTTGCACAAGAAAATGCCAGCTCACGTGAGCAAGTTCTAGGTTTCTGAAAGTTCACGCGAGAAAAGACCAAATTTCGGTAAATGGACTCAATTTTTGAGGTAAAAACCAGATTTTGAGACACAACAAGAACTGTTCTCTAAAAAAATTTCCAGGTTCAGGATAGTTTTATGATGATACAAATCAGAAATATTTGTTTCAAGGTGACAAACACTCATTTACAAACATGAAGTTTCAATCAAGCAGTAGTGACACAAACAATAGTCATAAACATTTCTGCCAAGGACAAAGCAACTTGGAAAAATAATGGGATTCTTTTTTTGATCATGATTCAGACAGTTTAAGACTCAAGAACAAACACTCAATTATCCCTACAAAGAAAATTGGTTGAGAAGACAAAATCTATGCCCCGCTGTCTTATGCGTATGCGTGCACCTCACACAGCAGTGTCACCCTCGAAAGAGCGCCCGTGTTTTTGGTGTTTCCAAGGAATAAGTATATATGTTAGAAGGTTACCCTTAAATAGGGGCTAGCATCATATACCACTTCAAGCATCCAGGTGCATACCTATGTCAAGAATCTAGGGGAGAGATTCTTCCCTCTCCCTACGCATAAATTATGTCTCCTTTCGGAGGTGAACTGGGCAGGCATCTAACTAAAAGAGTGTTTAATAGGCTTCTATTCACAATAACCTTTGGTGCCTTTGATACAGAGCTAGGGCCTTGCAGCCACACCAACACTTGTAAGTCATACACCCTTGCAAGCAAGGCTGGGAGCGACGCCGCTCAGTATGACAAACAAGGCTTTCTCACAATGATAGTCAAAATCATGAGATTGAAGTTACCATGGATGTGGATTGTTTAGACTACAACAAAGTAGACTTTATTAGAGTGAGGTGGAATCATCGACGATAGGTGTGTACTCACTTGGGTCGTTCCTAGAGGTTCAACTTCTGGCAGGCCCTCTAAAGGTGACACAACTTGGTTCAGATTCAAGGGTTTGATTTTCTAATTCTCTCAATGAGAGAAGAGCATACTTCTCTATATTTTCACCTCACCCAAACACATCAAGCACATTCATCACCGAGAAAGTTTCACTCCACCAAATCCACAAGCCTTTGGGTTTCTAATTCTCTCAAAGAGAGAAGAGCATAAACCCCTAACAAGTAGAAGTGCTAAAGATTCACTATCTTGCTTTGATTCCCCAAGTATCGGTCATGCTAGCAACATCTGGGTCTCAGTTTCATCCATGGGCATCACTTCCATGTAATGAAGAGCCTATTCCCCTACTTTTCTATCGGGATCCTTACGAAATTTTAACAAAGTCCTATTTAAACTATGTGAATGAAAAACAGTAAACAAACATGACGTTTTAATTATGACTTTGACAATCGTCCTGCAAGCAAACTGTTAGAGATTTTTTTTTTTTGATCTTTGACAAGCGAACCTGCAAACCACTTTTATGCTACAACAGAAATCAGGAATAGAAAAATCACAGCAGAAAATAGATGTCAGAAAATAAAAATAGCAGATTACAAATTCTGAAATTTAAGTGTCTGTCTGCTAAAGTTTGCGCGAGAAAGTACTTTGCTGCATGTGAGAAAGTGCTTCAAAGCGTGTGAGATTTCTATTTCTTCACATGATAGAGTTCTACAAAGAGAAAAAATTCATGTGGCTTGACGCAAAACTTCACGCGATACTCTGTACTAGTGCAGTACGAACGTATGGCAGAGTTCCCAAATCACTGTCAAAAAGTTCAAAAATGAGGCCAGAAATCATTTTTTTGCTCCACGGTGGGCGCCAAAATGTGTGTGCTTGAATGTGACCTCTTAAATCAGGCACAAACTCGGCATAGTCCTTACTCAATCATTCAATTCACAAAGACAAACATGAATCGTTCATCCTACAAATTCAATTGAAGCGACTTGCTGCCTCCTAATTAGTTGTGGATGTCGAATTTAATCTCAGAATGAGAGCCAACAACCTGACCATTGCTAACATGGAGGATTTATAAAGCATGAGAGAAAATGGAATTTCCATTAATCTATGAAATTTAAATTGCAACTAGTCTATGAAATGAAATGCAATTAATCTACGAAAGCTTGAAATGCTCTTAATCTTAGAATTGAAATTACATTTAAACTAGAAAGCTTGAAAGATGAAATTGAGATGTTAGATATGTAAATGAATTGCAAATAAAATCAACATATCATTACTAATCCCAATTGAAATTAATGTAATTATGCAATTTAAACTCAAAATCATGTAATAATCAATGCAAATTTCACTATATATTTGATGCTCTCAAAAATCATCCTCTAAAAAGAAGAAAAAGAGGTCCAATATATAGAAAACCATGGAAAGAGGGTGAAGAGTTTCTTGAAAAGAAATGGTTGTCTCTTAATTTCCATTTAAGACAAAAATGCAAGATTTATTTAATTAAAAGGATGGATTATTGCCACATGAGTGACCTTTCACATGGAATTATGGAATTCCCTTTTGAGGATAATTCATCCAATCAATTAAATAACTACTCAATTCCTTTTATGTATATTAGCTAAAGGGGGGGGGGGATTAATTTAATTAAAAGCACTTAGGACTTTAGGATTAAATCAATTAATCATAGGGATTTTTATCTAATAAACCTTGATAATTTAGGAATTAAATATAATGTCAGATTTATGCAAATTTAGGTTTTCTGCATTTGAGACTCAATCAATTAAAGTCAATTAGGAGAAGAATTTGCCTAGTACAATAGGACTTCGATGATGAGAAATTGAAGGAACACACCAAAATTGATTAAGATTATTAGGTGCCAATTTTGGGGTGTTACAACAGTATGACCTTCCTTATGACAATTAAAAAATACCAGTTTATACCTTCTCTTTCCATTATTTTTGTTCACCTTGGGTGTTTAATTGCTTCCTTCATTTATGTTCTTGGTGCCAGAAGATTCACCAGCTTCAAAGTTTGTAAAACCTAAACCTTTTTTTTCTCCATTCATCCTCTATCTTCCAAGTTGTTCATCAACTTTAACAAAACTCTTTCTGAGTTTATCTAGTAGATCATTTGCAGCTTTCAACTCTTTTATATTTTCCTTCTCTTTCCTTATCCCCTCATTCTCTCTTTCAATATCAACTTTATCTTCATCTATATTATGTAAATTTTCCTTCATTGTAGCAACCTCTTGCTCTGATCTGAATAGTTGCTCCAACTTTTTTGTTAGGGTTTCATCTTTAACCTTTAGGTCATCTTCAACAATTCTCTTTGAATTATCAACAACCCTTCTTCTTTCAAGTTCTTCAACCATCCCAACAGATTGAATTTCAAGCTACTTCACTTTTTAGTCCACTATTTGTGTCCATAAGATCTGGAAGTGCTTCCTAGATGATTTTTCAGATAAACTACCTTCAAACAATTGTTCAATTTATTCTTGAATTTCACTCAACTTCTCAAAAATATCTCTTCTCTTAGCAAGGGAATGCCTCAACTTTTCCTTGAGTTCATTGATAACTTGGCTTGCATCCTCAAGTTGCTTTTCATACTTGTATCTATCCATTTTGACTTATATGGATCTTTTCCTCAAGTGGTTAGGCTTAATATTAGGATGACCAAAGAGCTTTGATACCAGTTGTTGTAAATATTGTGACTAAGAGGAGGGTGTTAATCAATACAAATAGGTATTGACCTAATTCAGCCACCAATGGGATTAACTACAATAGAAACTTCTTAACCACAAAGCATATAAATGAAGTAAACAAATATCAATAAACAATATCAAGCATCCACAACTTTAACACACATAACATAAGTAGTTTATCATGGAAATCCTTTTCAGAGGGAAAAAATCACGTTGGGGATGACACCCACAAGCCCAATACTGTAGTAAATGAGTATGCCCTATCAGGAGCTACAAATACCCTTTTTGAGGGTTCACCCTGTTAGAAGTGATTAGTAAACTATTAGGAGTACAAACATATCAGCTATGATCTACCTCACTAGAGGATTTCAAAACTCAATTAAGAAGCTACCCTGTTAAAGGATTTACAAATAAGAATCTGTTAAAGTTTACATTGTTAGAGGATTTGACCTCTTGCAACTGTTATGGAAAAATGAGATTGTTGATATGTAGAATGAATCTGGTTGCCTATCAGATCCATTCAGATCCTTTCCTTCTTGATGCTATACTGATCTCTAATCCTTCAAATCATGACCATCCTTCCTGAAAATATGATCACAACCCTAAATAAAATGATTTAGTTCTCCATATATAGACTGTCATTAGTTCAAAAAAGACTTAGAAATTTCCACCATAATCGTCTCAACAGATTAGCCAACCTCCTCAAAATTAGTGTCAAAAACATCCAATATGTCATCGTTAAACATATTACCAATATTGAAAATTAATATGTTGGCCTCAGATCCACCACCTTAATCAAATTAAAATGAAACTTTGATCTATGATCATATAGGTAATCTATCTTCACTTTCAAAACATAAATCAATCAAACCTTTGAAATAAACTATTTCGGTTGGAATCATAGATTCCTCATACCATATACATACTTTATCTCTAAGTGCAAAATCTGAATATTTCCTCAACTCGAACTCTACCACAATATGTTTGATACTGTTATTCCTGAACACCAATCAACATATATAGTTAATCTTTCCTTTATTGTCATGTACAATTCTTACTGATCACTATAATCATGATATATGAATACATTTCCATCAAGGACAACCAATTGTGCATCCACTCATGACCGCTTTGCATATCACCTCCAAAACTTATCATAATTATAATAGTATTGAATTGCACTATAATCATACATACTTTGACTCATTCAAATCATACTCCCCCTTACTCTATTCATACTCTCTCTTGATCTATTCATACTCATATATCTCTCCATATTTGTCAACAATGACAAAGGATCACTAGAATTACATTATATCAAAGATATCCTTGAAGTTTGTGTTTGTTGACTCTAATGAATTCTCCCATGACTTTGGTAATTTCTCCATAGATAGAATCTACTCATGTATTACTGATGCTAAACCATCCATATCATTCAAAGTACTCACCTCTGGTAGAATTAGTGTGGTTTATGCATCTCTCACATTCTGTTGGATAAGATCTATGGTGAGAGGTAAGTAGGTCTGTAACTCCATAACTGTTATTATTCTTTTATCTTTCTCTTCTTGTATTTTCTTCACTTTGTGTGTAATCATTTTGATCTTAACACTATTTTCTAAAGCTGAATTTGTTAGGGGATCAAACTTTTTAACCAAAGAATTAAGATCATGTTGATCCTCCTCTCTCTTCTTCTGCAGATATGTTGTAAAAGATGTAAACTTGGACACTTCTACAAGTAACTGTCCTATCTCTAGTAGGATTTCCTTTACTTTGTTCACTAGAACTTCAAGTGACTGTTTGTCTATTGATATAATCTCTTTCAAAATTTTAGTTCATTTCTTCTCACTCTTTCATTTCCAACTTCATTGGTGCATTCTCTGAGTTAAGTACTTGATCAGAAAAGAATTTGACCAAAATACCCATCTGATCAATAAGTTTTTCTTGTTTAGCATATGCCACATTAGTTACTAGATTACTAATGATCTTTTAGTACTTTTACCCTCTTCTTTCCCTTTAATCTATCTTTTTCCTCTTTATATTTAAGCTTCTCAGACATCTTAATCAGCTCCTTAGGACTCATCTTAGTAATGTAAATAGTTTCTTGGATTTATTCATCTTCACGTTCTCCTTCATCTTCTTCCTCAGAACTATCAAATTTTTTGGTTTCTCTCTTCTTCTGTGTGCTAGCTTCACTAGCTAGGAGTAATTTCCTCTTCACTGAAAGTATATCTTCATCAATCTTTTATTCTTCACCTTTCAGTTTTGTCATTTCCTCTACAATCTATTCTTCTGGTGCATCAACTTCTAGTTTTGAATCAATGGTTTGTATATGCTTAGAGATATCAATTTTTTTTTTCAATGACCTCTCTGATCTCTTTAGCTTTATACTCTTGATCTTTTTATTTCTCTTTTTCTAATTTTTTCTTGGTTGCTATCACAGATTTCACTATTTTTTTTCATGATTCCACTGTCTCATCTCTCACCAATTTTATTTATCCCATAAGAATCCTTGATACTATGGTCCTTGTCTTTAATTATTCTCTCATTTCTTAAACCATTATCTTCACATCCTCAGTTGTTAATGTTAGAATACTTCAGAGATAACTGAGAGGGGGGGTGAATCAGTTATCAACAACTTGATCTTTATCTTAAACTTATTAATCCAAATTGATACAAAGTAAATGCACATTTAGATAACACATTACACAACACATCAGTTTGGTTATGGGGAAACCAAATGGTAAAAACCCCGGTGGGAATTAGTACCCACAAAGAACTATTCTGTTTATAGTGATCCCTGTTAAAAGATCTACCAATCCTGTTAGGAGTTGTTCATTACAATGCAGTAGTATAGTGACCTAGTTAAGGGTCGGACCCTGTTAGGATTCTTTTACAATAACCCTGTTAGGGGTGGTGGACTCACTGTCCAAGTGCTGAAGGCTACAACCTTCTGGTTATTTGATACACACTGTATCAACAAGGTGAACTACTGTTTGTGACACTGATTGTCTGATCATTTCCTTTTGTGCACCGATGCTTTAACCTCTTGTAAAGCACTAAAAAAATATTATCTATATTATAATAGCTTCAACATAAATATCTATATTATCAACATATGATAAATATAGCTCTACTTCTTTAACACTCTGCTCTGCTTTTCTTATATCTGGCTTTCGCAACTCTTCTTATCACAAATGACCTTCTATAAGTACATACACCAATTATGAGATCATGGGACCTGTTAGATGACTCTTCATTACATCCTTGTCAGCTCTACTAAGTGTGCAAGCATAATTACAACCACGCAAGTACTAACTAAATAGACGTGTCACTTCACTAAGTCTGCTTCACCAAATTAACCATAACTTTGCAATCTTCTTGAAATATGTTTGGCACCTTTAGATTAATATCAAAAACTCATAAATCATCATGAATATACATACGCATATCCTGAAGATAGGTGCAACTCAATAAACATGTTACATATGTTGGCCTTAAACCGTTATTCCTCTAGAACTGTAACCGCCAATAACATAATTACATATCTTTACTGAAACATCATATCTGGGTCTGTGTGTATGAACATAGCATAATAAACATGTCAAAAACATGTATCTATCCATGCAAGTCTTCATGGCATCATATGGATAATTACACGCAGAAGTGCTGCTGTGTATTATATGTTGTCATCAATGACAAACATATAATCAATCAACTGTTCAGAATCAAATCTCCAACAATCTCCCCCTTTGGCACTGATGGAAAGATATGATAAAAACAACTTCTATTCATGGTGTCTTCTTTATTTTTACAATCTTCTCAATATCCTCATCAAATATTCATCTACACTGCTGCAGTTACATAGACTGTGTTTTATATGTATACTCCCCCAGAGTATAAGCTCCTTGTATGTGTTCCTTGTTTAGCTCTTTGTTTGTGTTCCTTGTTTTTAGTACATACTCCCCCATTAACATCAATGGAAAAGGGTGCCATAAACCATTATGCACAGGTACTGCTCTAGAAGTAGAGTAGTCAACCATTCATCAGTCACACAGGACTGATGTACTTGCTGCTTTCATTAATCAGACTTAGGAGAGGGAATGACTCCCAACTTCTCCCTTAGATACTCAAAAGTATCCTTTGCTAAAGGCTTTGTGAAAATGTATGCTAACTGATCTTTTTTTCTTACATAGTCCAATGTCACTTCCTTGTCTGCAACTTTTTCTCTCAAAAAATGGTACTTGATCTCTATGTGTTTTGTCTTTGCATGCATCATAGGGTTCTTAGACATGTTAATAGTACTGGTGTTAT
>MU228094.1:5146014-5204563 GCA_018584345.1 Thuja plicata
TCAACTTCAATATCTATATTATCAACATATGATAAATATAGCTCTACTACTTTAACACTCTGCTCTACTTTTCTTATCTCTGGCTTTCGCAACTCTTCTTATCACAAATGACCTTCTATAAGTACATACACCAAGTATGAGATCATGTGACCTATTAGATGACTCTTCATTACATCCTTATCGGCTCTACTAAGCACGCAAGCATAATTACAACCACGCAAGTACTAACTGAATAGACGCGTCGCTTCACTAAGTCAACTTTACCAAATTAACCATAACTTTGCAATATTCTTGAAATAAGTTTGGCACCTTTAGATTAATATCAACAACTCATAACTCATCATGAATATACACATGCATATCCTGAAGATAGGCGCAAATCAATAAACACGTTACATACGTCGGCCTTAAATCGTTATTCCTTAAGAACTGTAACCGTCAATAATAGAATTACATATCTTTACTGAAACATCATATCTGGGTTTACGTGTATGAAAATAGCATAATAAACATGTCAAAAACATGTATCTATCCACGCAAGTCTTCATGTCATCATATGGATAATTACATACAGAAGTGCTGCTGTGTATTATATGTTGTCATCAATGACAAACATACAATCAATCAACTGTTCATAATCAAATCTCCAACTGTTAATTCAAGTTGCAATAGTGCAAGTTCTTGCTCCATCATTAATCTATCAACCTTTGAAGCTTCTCTCCATCTTTTTTCAACTACCTTATATAGTTCCTTAGGTATTTCCTTGTATAACTGACTAGGTGCTTTGAAAAAAGTATGTATACTCTCTACAACTACATCTTCTATCTTATTCTTGTCTTTAGTGACACATGTATCAAAGAAATTCACCATAATTTCATTCTTCCATACTCAACATCCTGAACTATGCTATCAACTGTAATAGCATCATCAACTTTTACAGATTTCACAGTAGATTTTCCTACTATAAAGGACTTCTTCCCACTAGCTCTTAGTTACTTCTATTCCTTCTTAGACTCAGTTTCAACTTCTATTTATTTATCCTTATCCTTACTTTCCTTCTTCTTCTTAGAATCTTTATAGTTAGATGTCTTCATTTTATTTCTTCTGTAGGTTTGTTGAAAAATCATAGGTGACTCTTTTAGTGGCCTGGCCATAATAGGAGTAGTAGTATACTGAGTTTGTTTTAGTGTTGAACTCCGAGTGAATCTCTGAGGTGTGAATTCTTTAGCTCCAACCTCAACTTTCTTTCCTTCAGTAGCAGTAGATGTTCCTATCTTCTCACTTTCCATTTTGTTCCTAAGTTTAGTCATCATCTCTTGTGTTATGCCACTCATTTTGGCTAGATTGTCAACTTGTTTCCTTAATTTTCTTTAGATTATCGGTGCCTTTAGTTCACTGTGAATTTTTAATGATGACTCCTCATATATTCCAAATCTATGTGTAGATGTATAAGTAGGTTTTGACAAAAGTACACCAGCATGTAAAGTAACTAAGATACCACCTACTTCATAACCCATAGCTAGTACCCAAGATGTTTTGGGTTGAACTACCTGCAACATACATATATATGTATCTAATAGAAAGAAAATATCATTCTTGTACTTTTCAACTATATTGTTTAGGATTATCTCTCTTAAGTGTATGTTTCCTTGGAAACATTTAAAGTATCCCCACAGAAAAATATTGAAATTGTCTTCTAATGTCCTAATGCATTGCTTAATTTGCATAACTACTAGTTGACCTTCTAACAATGTGATAAGACCTATTCCTGGAAATTGATTCTAAAGATAGAAGAACATACATGTGAGGATTGAACCATATTTGAATGATTAATTCTTGTCTATCTTTATCTTCTCCATGCTCACAAAGAATTGGCCCCTCAACATCTCACATAAGTCATACTTTGCATCCTCTTTCACCATTCTGTATGCAACATGAATTGATCCACCAGGTACATTGTTCAACCATCTAGACTTGTATTGTAGACACCCTAAATTGGTAACCTAAAGTCAAAGTGGTCAAATTAAGTCAATATCCTGGATTAATTAATAAAGCCATTAATTAATTAAATTAAAGCCAAAAGGGATTAATTAAAATATGTAATGATTTAATCAATTAGTTATATAGTTCAATTAAATAAATTAAATGCAACCCATCTAATTCCCTTACATGGATAATTTAATTAATTGTTTAAATTAATTAATTCCTAATTTATTTCAGCAACCACTAAGGGAAAAAAATCAATTAGCCAATGAGAATAGAGGATTGAGAGCACATGGATCACTCCAAGGCTTTTCTATCTTAGCCACTCATTTAGCCTTTTCTATCCTCACCACTCATTTTGTCATCTTGTCCCTCTATTTTAAGTAAATCACTCAACCTTAACCTCAACCATAATTTGACCATGGTTAATCAAATTGACCCCCTACCCTTGGGAATTCCTATAAATGAAGGAATTTCTTAGTGTAAAATTACCAATTCACATTTAGAGCATCAATTTACTTCATAGCAAGTATAATTTGTTGAATAGGGCATAGCATTGAGAACTCTTAATTAGGATCATAGTGACAATTTGTATTTAGCATAGTTTTTCATTAAGATCTTGCAACCTAGATTGAATTGTGTTTTAATTATCTTTGCATCAACAATCATATAACATTTCACCTTTTCTAAGTTGTCCCTAGGATCTCTAATGTAGCTGAAAACAAGTCCTTGGAACTAGAGAGCAATGAAGTGCTCAATAGGTTTATAATTTCAATTGATCTAATTGTAGTTTATCTTTCAATTCGATTTGAATAACCTATTATTAATGTTTCATTGAGTTTGTGTGCAGATCAAACATACAGACTACATTGGGCGCCCAACATGGGGCTCAAGCCTCATATTCTAACATCAATTTTGAAGTGATTACATTGTAAATTCTATGAAATAATAAAATTATTGTACCTGGTATAAAGAAGCTCACATTTGGTACAAACACTCTTGCACTTGGTACTAAGTGTCTAACACCTGGTCTATGAAAGGTAGCATCCGATCAGTGAAAGCTTGCACCCGATCAGTGAAAGATTGCACTTGGTCTGTGAAAGCTTGCACCTAGTCTATAGAAGCTCATATTTAGTCTAAAGAAGCTCTCACTTGGTCCAAAGAAGCTCACATTTTGTTTTGGATGTTGAACAAGCTCTATGTGATGGTTATGTTGAGCATTTTTATGAATTCTATCATTTAGTGAAGTTTTCATATCATTTAGAGAAGTTTGCATAACATTTTAGGGAAGTTTGAATATCCTTTAGGGAAGTTTGAATATCATTGAGGAAATTTTGAATCTCATTTAGAGAATTTTTTATATCATTAGGGAAATTTTCATATTATTTAGAAAAGTTTTCATATCATTTAGGAAAATTTTGCATAAACATTTGGTCTATTTTGAGTGGCATTTGGTCCATTCTACATTTCATTTGGTCTATTCTGTGTTGCATTTAGTCTATTTTATGTTGCATTCTGTCTATTTTGTGTTGCATTTGGTATGTTCTGTATTGCATTTGGTCTGTTCTGCATTGCATTTAGTAGTTGTTTTGTAGCATCTGGTTAAGGATAAGAAACATTAAATTTAAGTTGTATAATTGATAAATTTGACAATTAATTGATATTTTTGATGAATTATATATGAATAAAGGGATCAAATCAAGAAAAACTCAGAAAGAAATATACAAATCTCTTGATTATTATCAAGAGAAATAGGAAAAGGCTACACAAAGAAGCAAAATAGATACAACTAGCAATTGAAGCTGAAACTTTGGAAGAAAGATTTCAGGTGTGAAATAGGTATTGGAAGATTGTTGGTCTTTATCAAGCCTTTTATAATACTTCTTTCATTCATTTTTTGATGATTCTCTCATTTGAATATGGTGCATTTTAAGAAAGGTTCAAAAAGCAAAGTGTAGAGCACTTGATTATTGGAAAGAAAAGGAATCTAACAGATTGAATAATTATGCTAAGCAAATCAATAATGTGAACACAGTGGAAAAATTAGAAGAAGTGAAAGCAAACAAACATTACATCAAAATTCTCAAATTATATCAAACAAGTTTCCATGTTTGGCATTAGTATTTGTTCATTCAATTGAGGTGGACTTGGTTTTGATTTTCCTTAATTTTGTTCACTTGGTTGTTGAACTAACATTTGAGAGAAAAATTGGATGCTAAGGAGCTTGGAATTATCACCGAGGTGAAGTATAATAAAAATATTAAAAAACCTCAAATAAGCACATAAGCTTCGAACAAGGTGAGTTATAAAACCTTTGAATTTTAAGCCATTTGTTTATATTACGACATCTCAAAGTTGAAATCTAACTAATTAAAAGCCTATTATTGTTTTCCAAATGAATCATTAGGCCTATGCTCTCAACTTTTCAAAGTTGACCAAAATGACAAACATGCTAAATTTGACAATAGAAAGAAAGGTTGAGAAATGAACAAACACTAAAATTGAAGCCTTCATATTTGTGGACAAAAAACATTAGGTATATGCTCTTCACTTTTTAAGTGAGTAAAAAAACCAAATGTGCTCTAGTCCCTTTAGATTAAAAGGCTTGGAATTAAACCATGTTAATTGTGTTTGTGAGGTGAAAATAATAGGGATATTCTCTTACCCTTCTTAGGGTAATCAAACTCCTAGACTTGTTTCTCATTTCAAATTTCTCATTTTTCATGAACATTCTAGAACTTTAGTGGACCTGCCTTCCGATATTTTCTTTAATAAAGCCAGGAAGAGGGACGACCCAAAGTGGGAACAAGTTAAAGATAACCTATTCCACCCACTATAAAAAAAGACCTCAGTTAAGTTGAAAAACTTAGAGGGAAAAATATCAAATGCCTAGACTCGTAGGTCTATACACCTCAATCATGCTTGCGTGACTATGTACTCCTTGTTTGACTCATTTTATATATATTTTTGGAACCCAAACTAAACACCTTGTTAATTTAGCAAGCATATATTTTTAAACCTTTTTGAACCAAATTGACCATAGGTAAATTGATTGAAGTGTTTTCTTGTGGAGACCTTGTTAAAAATATCAAAGAATATACACTTTTATGTGTAGCTTTCTAGAGGTTAGAAAACATGTGTATTTGTGGTTGCTATGATTTATGATACATGATCTTGAAAAAAATTAAAAAACACATTTAAACAATCCAAAGTTCATAAAAATCATCATTCTTCTCAAAATGATTCTTCAACAAAGATTCACAATTCCTTTTCATGCCGGTTAGGAAAAGATCTCATCATATTAAATTGTCTTTACAAGAAGACAAAACTATACTAAGAGAAGAAATACCCTATCTAGATGAGACTCCTCATTCTCCTTATCAACCTTTTCGAGAGAAAAATCAAGAGGAAGAATTAGGAGAGGTCCCATTGGAAACTAATTCATGGTTTGAGACTAATAACAATGGAGAAATAAATAATGACCATAATGAAGAATTAACTAAGGAAAAGATTAATGAAGCCTCCCAAAATCCTATGTTCGTAAAGATAATGGAAAAATCTTAGAAAAGGAAAAAGAAATATATTTTCTAAACTTGGCTCAATTAGGGGTAAAACTTCCTCATAATTTTGACACATCCCAATTAACAATAGATGAGGAAGAAGATGCTCCTTTAAAAGCCACGAATCAACAAATCAAATCCCTACAAGCTCAAATGGATAAAATAAAGAAAGAGACTATCCCAAAAAAATTCTCAATTGAAGCCATTTACCCTTTTCTATTTGATAAAAACCTATTTATGAAACCTTTTCCCCAAAACATGGTTTCCCCTAAGTACGATAAATATATGGGTACAACAGACCCGCAATACCACGTTAGGGAATTTGGAACCTTAAGCATGAAATTCTCCATGAACCTACCTATTTGATGAGGTTGTTTCCCCGAAGCCTTGGTGGGTCAGCAATGGAATGGTTTTCAAAGTTACCTTCAGGTATAAAGATTGTTGAGGAATTGATATCCAAATCTATTAATCAATATTAATACAACATCGAATGGGACATTACCATGTTAGACCTATGCAATACAAAGAAAATAAATCAGAAAGCCTTTTTGAGATTTCTACAAAGATTGAGAAGAATATTTTCTAAATATCCATGAAGTATACCTGAAAAAGGAAAAAAATGGATATATTTATAAATAACTTGGTGACCATAATGAAATTGAAGTTACAACTTAATTGTCCACCAAATTTTGAAAAAGTTTGCATATCATTTAGAGAAGTTTGCATATCATTTTAGGGAAGTTTGAATATCCTTTAGGGAAGTTTGAATATCATGTAGGAAAGTTTTAATCTCATTTAGAGAAGTTTTTATATCATTAGGGAAATTTTTATATCATTTAGAAAAGTTTGCATATAATTTAGGAAAACTTTGCATAAATATTTGGTAAATCCTGCATAACATTTGGTCTATTTTGAGTTGCATTTGGTCCATTCTGAATTGCATTTGCTTTGTTCTGTGTTGCATTTGGTCTATTTTGTGTTGCATTATATCTATTTTTGTTGCATTCGGTATGTTTTGTGTTGCATTCGGTATGTTCTGCATTTCATTTGATAGTTATTTTGTAGCATCTGGTTAATGATAAGAAACATTAAATTTAAGTTGTATAATTGATAAATTTGTCAATTAATTGATGTTTTTGATGAATTGCAGATGAATAAAGGGACCAAATCAAGAAAAAATTGGAAAGAGATATACAAATCACCCGATTATTATCAAGAGAAAGAGGCAAAAAGTATATACAAAGAAGCAAAACATATACGACTAGCAATTGAAGCTGAAACTTTGCAAGAAATATTTCAGGTGCAAAATAGGTATTGGTAGATCGTTGGTCTTTATCAAGCCTTCTATAATACTTATTTCATTCATTTTTTGATGATTCTCTCATTTGAATATGGAGAATTTTAAGAAAGTTCAAAAATCAAAGTGTAGAGAACTTGAATATTGGAAAGAAAAGGAATCTAACAGATTGAATAATTATGCTAAGCATATCAATAATGTGAACATAGTGCAAAACTTAGAAGAAGTGAAAGCATACAAACATTACATCAAAATTCTCAAATTATATCAAACTAAGTTTCCATGTTTGGATTTAGTATTTGTTCATTCAATTGAGGTGGAATTGGTTTCAATTTTCCTTAATTTTGTTTACTTGGTTTCTGAACTAACATTTGGGAGAAAAAATGGATGCTAAGGAGCTTGGAATGATCGCCGAGGTAAAGTATAATAAAAATATTAAAAACCTCAAAAATGCGCATAAGCTTTGAATAAGGTGAGTTCTAAAACCTTTGGATTTTAAGCCATTTTTTAAAATTGTGACATCTCAAATTTGAAATCTAACTAATTAAAATCCTTTTATTATTTTCCAAATGAAGCATTAGGCCTATGCTTTCAAATTTTCAAAGTTGACCAAAATGCCAAACATGATAAATTTGATAATATAAAGAAAGGTTGAGAAATTTACAAATAGTAAAATTGAAGCCTTCATATTTATGGACCAAAAGCATTAGGTATATGCTCTTCACTTTTTAAGTGAATAAAAAAGCCAAATGTGCTCTAGTCCTTTTAGATTAAAAGGCTTGGAATTAAACCATGTTAATTGTGTTTGCGAGGTGAAAATAATAAAGATATTCTCTTACCCTTCTTAGGGTAATAAAACTCCTAGACTTGTTTCTCATTTTTCATGAACATGCTAGAACTTTAGTGGGTCTGCCTCCTGATATTTGCTTTGATAAAGCAGGGGAGAGGGATGACCCAAAGTGGGAACAAGTTAAATCCAACCTATTCCACCCATTATAAAAAATACATCAGTTATTTTGAAAAACTTAGAGGGAAAAAATATCGAATGCCTGGACTTGTAGGGCTATACGCCTCAATAATGCTTACGTGACTACGTACTCCTTGTTTGACTCATATTATATTTTTGTTTGGAAACTGAACTAAACACCTGGTTTATTTAGAAAGCATACCTTTTTAAACCTTTTTGAACCAAATTGACCACAGGTAAATTGATTGAAGTGTTTTCTTGTGGAGACCTTGCTAAAAATATCCAAGAATATACACTTTTATGTGTAGCTTTCTAGAGGTTAGAAAAGATGTGTATTTGTGGTTGCTATGCTTTATGATACAAGATTTTGAAAAAAATAAAACATCCATTTAAAATATCTAAAGTTTATAAAAGTCATCATTTTTCTCAAAAGGATACTTCTTCAACAAAGATTCAAAATACTTTTCATGCCGGTTTGCACAAGATTTCATCATATTAAATTGTGTTTACAAGAAGATGGAACCATGCTAAGAGAAGAAATACCCTATCTAGACAAGGCTCCTCATTCTCCTTATCAACCTTTTCAAGTGAAAAATCAAGAGGAAGAATTAGGAGAGGTCCCAATGACAACTAATTCATGGTTTGAGGCTAATAACAATGGAGAAATCAATAATGACCATAATGAAGAATTAACCAAGGAAAATATTAATGAAGCCTCCCAAAATCCTTTGTTTGTAAAGATAATGGAAAAAGTCTTAAAAAAGGACAAAGAAAGATATTTTCTGAACTTGACTCAATTAGAGGTAAAACACATCCCAATTAACAACATATGAGGAAGAAGACACTCCTTTAAAATCCATGAATCAACAAATCAAATCCCTACAAGCTAAAATGGATAAAATGAAGAAAGAGACTACCCCCAAAAAATTCTCAATCGAATCCATTTACCCTTTTCTATTTGATAAAAACCTATTTATGAAACCTTATCCCCAAAACATGGTTTACCCTAAGTACGATAAATATATGGGTACAACAGACCCGGGATACCACATAAGGGAATTTGGCACCTTAAGCATGAAATTATCCATGAACATACCTATTTGATGAGGTTGTTTCCCCGAAGCCTTGGTGGGTTAGCAATGGAATGGTTTTCAAAGTTGCCTTCGGGTATAAAGATTTTTGAGGAATTAATATCCAATTTTGTTAATCAATATTACTACAACATCGAATGAGACATTACCATGTTAGACCTATGCAATACAAAGAAAGTAAATGGGGAAGCCTTTTTGAGATTTCTATAAAGATGGAGAAGAATATTTGATAAATATCCATGAAGTATATCTGAAAAAGAAAAAATGGATATATTTATAAATAACTTGGTGACCATAATGAAATTAAAGTTACAACTTAATTGTCCACCAAATTTTGAAAAAGTGATAGAAAATGAAGTCCAAATAGAGAATGATTTAGTAGGAAATGGGGAACTAAATCTCTACAAGGACAACAAAACCTTTTCAATCAACAACAATAAATTCAACAAAAATTCTTGAAACAATACTAATAAGTATAAACCAATGTTTTGGACGAAGAATACCAACACAAATTTAGTCAATGATGGAGTAGTGGAATCTCACAATCTCAAACCAAAAACTTTCAATCTTTCAAGGGGTTCCACTAATCAGACTAATAATGTTAACCAATCCCCCAATAATCCTTTTAGCAAAACAAAATCTTCCAATAACAATAAAGGAATTACCGAGCCCTAAATTTATGGCTCAATTTACTCCATGACCATGGGGAAATTTTACTCCATTGGGGGAAACACATGAGTCAGCCCTAAGAACACTTGTTGCCAACAAAATTATAACTTTACCAGAGGCAAGACCATATGAACCTCAAGTAAAGCGATCATGGTGAAGTGATTCTAATCATTGTGAATATCACCATACTAAAGGGCACAAAATGAATGAGTGTATGAGGTTGAAACATGTGGTGCAAAACCTCATTGATGATGGTATTATTGAAGTTGATGGACCCAAGAATAATGAAGATCATACTACCTTTAAAAATCCTTTTCTAAATCATGAGAAGGGTGAATCTTCAAAGACTAGTCAATACAATAGAAAGGGAGATCATAAAGAAAATTTTGCTCATACCTATGAAAAAACAATTAATTCTTTATCTAGTTATGAGAACACTATTAATGTCATAGTGATAAAAGATAAACAAAACAAAGAGCCTGCCAATGTTAATCTTGGACTTGTTAAAAATTTTACCCACACATAAGGAGATCCTGGAATTGTTTTTGGTAGACACAACGGTTCCTACCAATCTAGATGTGGACCAATTTCAAAACATGGTTAGTCATCTTATTGCACCACATTTCCTATACTTTTAAGAGAAATATGACATGTCTCTAAATCATCCAAATTTTTTCCCCTTGCATACCAAAGTCCTAATCCAAAAGCATAGGGTCAAGAGATTCCTAATTGATGGAGGTTCTGACCTAAACATTTTTACTTTAAATCTGGTGAAAGCCTTGGGATATTCTAAAGAATCAGTGGATCCTAAGAGAAAAATAACTATTAAAGCATATGATGATGAGGATAGATCTTCCAAAGGAATGATTATTCTACCTATTTGAGTAGGATCTATTAAGAAAGAAATAGTTTGTCAAGTACTTGATATTAAGTTGATCTACAACATATTGTTGGGAAGGCCATGAATACATGAGATGCAAGCTGTTCCATCTACCTAACATCAGTGTTTGAAATTTCCTTATCTTGAATAGGAAATAACTATCAGTGGAGATCTTCACCCATTTCAATATTGCAATCATATGAAACCGGTTACAGATTATTTGTACCACACAATAATGAGGCATTTACATCTACTTCACATTCAGAATAGGATAAGGAGAAAGCTCCTAGGATAACATCACCATCCACAACAAAGGATGAAGAAGATCCAAATGATAATCCGACTACCTCAATTAATGAAGAAACTATTCAACCTCAATTAATGAAGAAACTATTCACTGTCCATCTAAAAAAGGTAAGGAAAAAGTTAGTTTTCTAAAATCAAATGAAGAAAACCCTAATTCTTCAACATTAGATTCTTCTATTCAAGAGGGATCACAATTAGAAAGATAAAAGGAAAAGGGGGAATATTATAAAAATATGGACACCATGATGAAGAACTTTCAAAAACAATGCAAGATAAAGAAAAAAGGAGTAGGAGAATACTCTATATCATTGATGGATATGCCAAATTATCCTAAATAACATGGTAAACCCTTGGTAATACCAAATAAAACACTTCCTCATAAGTATAATGATAATTTTGTTAGAGCTACTACCTCAGCAGAGATAGAAGAAGACAATAATGTGCTAAAATGGTTATACAAAGATGAGGACAAAATGAGTGAAAGGGTGGAAAACATTAGTATTTCCATGCACCAATATGGGAAAGGATTTGATATTATGCAAAAAATGGGTTAAAAAGGAAGAGGACCTTTAGGCAAAGGAAATAAAGGGTTGTTATAACCTATACAAACCTAATGGAGGTGTAGTGAGGAAAAATCAAGAATAGGATATCATGAGAAAGGTAATGGTCAATAAAATCCTTATGAACATATTAACATGTTAGATTAAGAAAGTGAGGATGATTTAAATGAAGATGAATGAGATTAATTATCCAAAGAATCTTATTAGGACAAAGAGGTGGATGTTATACACTCTTACACTTATACACCAAAGGAAATTCCAAGTATAAGTAAAGAATGGATAGGTGAACCTTATATACCTTCTGTCATAGAAGAATCTAGCTCTAGGTTTAATATACAAAAGTTTTTCCCACAAGAAGCTCAAGAGGACTCTAGTGAGGGAGATTTCGATCCTAGCTGTATGGACCATCTTGAGGAAATAAATTTTATTGATTTTCATGATACAATGTATGAACCTACAAACTAAATCACAACCTTAACTCCCATTGACCCAAAATTTCTAATTGATCCTTTAACCCTTGTTCATCCTAAATTGATTGATTGGGAACGACTTGAGACAAGTGATATACTAGAATTCCAATATGACTATTCCATATCTATCTACCTAAATGCGGTTGAGATTTCCTCCACCAATGAATAATATCAAGAAGAAACAATGGGAGGAAATGCCAAGTTTCTTAGTCAACAAAATAAAAAGAAAAACAAAAGAAACAATAAAAGATACAGTGGTGAAAACCACCATGTGGTAGTACTAGATCCAAAAATAATAAAAATAAATGATGTGTCCAAATGTGAAAACCCAATTGTGGAACCTAAGGATGAGAGACCTGACATTTTACCTAACCATCATGAAGAAAGATCAACTATCTTGATAGAGGCAATAGAAAAGATAAATATTAGAATAGAGGCAGAACCAAAGATCATCCATCTAGAAACATCTTTGTCTACAGAGGAAAGGGAGCAATTTATTGACTTTTTCAAAGAAAGACAAGTGAATTTTGCATGGTCCTATGCTGATATGCTGGAATTGGATCCAAATATAATAATGCACCATCTTAACATAGCTCCAGGAGTTAAACCAGTAAAGAAAAAATTGAGAAAGATGAATCCACATGTGGACTTATTGGTTAAAGTAGAGTTAAAGAAACTCTTGGACACAAGATTTATTTGGTCTATTGCATATGCATCCTAGATCTCCAAAATTGTACTTGTTTCCAAAACTGACAAAAGCATAAGGATTTTCATAGACTTTTTGGATTTGCACAAAGCATGTCCCAAAGATGATTTCCCACTTCCTAATATTGATACTATAGTAGATATAACAGTGGTGCATTCTATTTTTTCCTTAATAGATGGATTTAGTGGCTATAATAAGATAAAGATATCTCAAGAGGATCAAGATAAGATGGATTTTAGCTATCCCTAGGGTACTTTTTGCTGGAACGTGATGCCTTTCAGTCTAAAGAATGCAGGGGAAACCTATCAAAGGGCCGTGACAACCAAATTCCATGACATGATGCACACATTTATGGAGTACTATGCATATGATATTCTTGCAAAATATTATACCAAAAAGGAACATCTACCCATACTTGATAAAATGTTCACAAGATTGGAACAATTCAATGTAAGACTAAATCCTAAAAAGTGTGCCTTTGGTGTTCAATCAGGGAAATTATTAGGATACATTGTGTTATCAAAAGAAATAGAAGTGGATCCTACTAAAGTTCAAGCTATTATGGAAATGGGGGCACCAAAATGTTTGTCAATTAAGGTCTTTACACGCTACATCGCCTAAATCTACACGCTATTTTAACTCATGGATGCGCTACTTCCTATTGTACATGCTAGTTTAATCTACTCTATGCGCTACTTTATAGAAATTAAATTTTCTACCCTAATAATGCGTAAAAATAAAATTTTCAGCAATAAATTTCAAAATTGATCAAATAAAAGAGGTTAAAAACACTCATTGGAGGTCCATACTTGACTGGTTGCTGGAATCAATGCCCGTGCTCAAATCTGTGCTCCTGAATCAGAATAACCACCGCTATCAACTCAGTTTTCAATCAGAGAAAAGTAGAGGTAAAAAGTGATAATGAAATGTGAAAATGACCCTTTTCACTCTAAATTATACCTTTTGACCTTTTGAAAGGGTATTTTTTACCCTTTGACCTATTTGAGTTGATTTCTTCACCAGGGAACATATATTTTTTCATCGATTTTACCAGGAACCTCATTGAAACTCACTCGATCTCAGTCATCATTATTCCACATCATTTTTATTCATTTCCTGAGGGGGCATTATATCTATATCAATGGATTGACATCAAGATTCATATTGTAACATTTTTTTCTCATCATCAGGGGCAACATCATATCAATCAAATCAACATTGATCAAACAACATCTGGGGCATTAAATTTTTCAATCATTATCAGGTAGGTATTTTTCAAATCAGTGGTTCACATCAAGTTCTTCATCCAACATTAATTAGATTAGGCATCAAAAATTGTTTCAAATCAGGGTTAATTAGATCATCAGACATTTCTTTGAACCAATGCACTTCACAGATCAGTTCAAAGAGGGGCATTTGTACACACCTAATTTTGGTCAAGGTGAATCAATCAGACACAAAGTGAGCAAAATTAATTTAAATCAATTCAAATCAATCAAATTAATCAAATCATGAATTAATTGAATTATTATCAAATGACTTGGATTAATCAAATCAAATTAATCAAATTAATTGTGCAATTGAAATTAATCATTTAATTGCATATTTAAAATCAATTTAAATCCAACCCTTTCAAGGGTGCACACGGCTAAAGAAAATCAATTAAATTATTTAGTTAAATCCCTTAATTTCTTCATCCTTCACATGGGATAAAATTGATCAACCAATGAAGATTGAGAATGGGAGCTCACAAGAATCAAGCCAAATTCATTATCCATCACACATCTTGGAGTTGTATCTTGACCACTCAAATTGTCCCCTTATTTGAAACCACCATTAAAATTGTCTTAACCTTTGAGACAATTGACTTAACCAAGCTCTAATCATGGTTTAATCAACTCTACCCCCTACCCTTGGAAAATATTTTAAATAGAAGCCATTTTTATGTATTTACATCACACACACACACTCATGAAGTAAAGTATCATCACTATAGGCAAATAGTTTTTGAATTCATAGAAATTACATCTTTAGGATTTGCATTTTAGTGAGAAATTGGAGTTAAAAGAGAAAAAATGTTTATCAATTCTCATTTTAGGACCGTCATTATGGATGCTTAAGCTGAGAGCATGTTGTTTTCTTTCCTAATTAGAGAGCCATGAGATGCTTCTTGCATTGTTTTCAATTCATTTAGTTAATCTTTGTTATCTTTCCTTTGAATTGATCATAATTGCAAACTAATTTCATGAAGGTATAGTTTTACATACACAGAATGTACAAAATAACCCATTCAAGAGACTCATGAATACAACTGGAGCATTCATAAGGCCAAATGGAACTATTGTGAACTCATAGTGGCCATACCTAGTACAAAAAGCATTTTTGTGAATATCGCTCTCCAAAATCCTCAACTAAAGGTACCCTGACTTTAGATATATATCTTAGAATACCTTAGCACCCTGAAGCTGATCAAATAAATCATCGATCCTAGGAAGTGGATACCAGTTCTTAATAGTTACTTTGTTCAACTATCGGTAATCCATTCACAATCATAGAGATTCATCCTCCTTATTAACAAAGATAACTGGTGCACCCCAAGGGGAGATGCTAGGATGAATGTGCCCCTTCTCAAAAAGATCCTCTAGTTGAATCTTGAGCTCATTAAGCTCATTAGTGGTCATCCTATAAGGTGCTCTAAAAAATGGCTCATCTTCTGGCATAAGATATATCTTAAAACCAACCACCCTTCGGGGTGGCATACTAGGTAGCTCAAAAGGAAACACATCTGCAAATTGTTGAAGAATAGGATGATCAAAAAGTGAAGTTTCCTCTTCCTCCTCTTCTTCACTATCACTGATAGTTATGGAAAATAATTGGCACCCCTTTTGCATGCTCCACTTAGTTGTATGCTAGAGATCATACAAATAGATATAGGTCTCTAAACCCCTCAGACCACTGTAGAAGTTCCATGACCATCTACACACTCAATCCTCTTTTGACAAAAATCTAACTTAGCTCTATGGGCATAAAGCCAATCCATGCCAAGTACTATACCATAAGATCCAAAAGGGATAATGTGGAGGTCTTCTATGGTGGTCATGTCACCAATGTGTATTTGGAAATCCTTAACCAAAGAGGTAACATATACTCTAGATCCTAAGGCTAACTCTACCTTCAATATAACATCTTGCCTAGTTTCTACTAGCCTGCAACGCTCCACAACCAATGGAGAAATAAATGAATGAGTAGCTCCTAAATCAAATAATATTGTAATGCTACTACCTTTTATCATATGTGTGGCCTCTATGATTGTGGCCTAATGCTCTACCTGGTGGTTATCAACCGCTACAAATACTCTATGGGATTTACCCACGTCCCCAACTGTAGGCTTAGATGTTGTGCACTAACTACCCATCTAAGGACACTCACTAGCAATGTGCCCCATGGAACCACATGTATAACAAGGCCCACATGCATGAATGTACACTCCTTGAGGTCTAGAAAACTTTGATACTCCTATCTTGTTGGACCCACTGAAACCACCCCTGCTGGATTGTTGAGTCCAAGCTGGGGGTGTGAATGAAACTTGTGATCTTTGATCCCTCCTAGGGCCCTATGATTGTGACTGCTTGGTCTTAGAGCACTGATGTCCCTTTGGTGGCCTGTATCTCTGACTCTGCTGAGACTGTTGCTATGGGTAAGGGGGTTTGTAGGGCCCCAAAGAGTGTCTGTGATTCTCCTTTTAATGGGGTTTTTGAAACCCATATGACTAAGATGTGGGGTTACAATTCTAAAACCGATCTCATGTATCATGTGATCTACCTTGTGCCTCCTTTTCTATGGATTCACAAAGGTTACCTGGTGATTCCATGCATACTGGTCTTGATATTGTAGAATTAAATTCCTTGAAAAAATGGTTAACTCTCAACTTCTCATCTCTCATAAAATCCATATAAGGAAAGAGCTCAATGATATTTCCCTCATACTAAAAAACTGTGAGTCCCCTCTACTATAGGTCATGGAACTCATCTATACAAGGTTGCCTAAAGTGCTTAGTGCTCTAACAAATACTCATCCCTAAACCTCGCCAAAGAGGTGTTCCAAGAGAGGGTGTCAATGACTAAATTACTCTTAAATTCCTCCTGCCTCCACCATGTAGAAGTAGTCCCTCTTAGTAGGTGTATAGAAAATCATGATTTTAGATTTTTCCCATAAGGATGCAACCCAAAGCACTGCTCCAAACTCAAAATCCAAGCCTTAGCCTCAATCCCATATGTAGATCCTATAAATAATAGTGGTTGTAGGCATAAAAGCTCCCTAATTTGACCCCCTGGGTCATGAGATACTCTATATAAAACTATAGGTACTATAATAGGTGGTGGCTCTGGTAAGTGTACTGAATCACTCTCATGATCAACCTAAACCTCTATACTACTTAGAGGAGGGCTCCTAGTGTACTCTCTGGCTATTATCCTATGCCCCTCTGAACCCCTGCACTTTGTCTGCTGACCCCCTAGTAGTCTATCCTAAATTATCCCAATGAGGTTCTGAAGTACATTTAATATATCCTGATTTGGATTTGAAGGTGGTTTGGGAGGGGAGTCCTATCTACATCCTCTTGTTCTGAGGGGGCACATCTACAGTTGCATTCACGTCTATGATCTTGTCACATAATCAAAGTCATCCTACGCAAGTATTGAAATGTTTAAGTGAAACGTAATGGTTTAAGGCTCCTAGTGTTTCAAACAAGGCTTTGATACACAAACGTCATGCCCAAAATTTAAGGCAAAAATAGACTAACAATCTCTTTCTTAAAAACATGATATATATATATATATATATCTGATCAAATTATCTGAACCCGTCTGTAGAGGGAGGGAACGCAAAAATGAGACATGCCTTCAAAAAAAGAATAGAGGAAGTATGATTTCCAAAAGGGAGTCAAGCCTTCATAAATAGAACTCAGGAAGTGTGATTCTAGAAAGGATGGAAAGCCTTCATAAATAACACTTAGGAAGTGATTTCTGAAAAGAAGGCAAGTCTTTAGAAATAGCACCCGGGAGGTTTGATTTTCAAAAAGAGGGCAAGCCTTCAAAAGTTGTACTAAGGAAGTGCAATTTATGCAAGGGAAGGAAAGCCTTCAGAAATAGAATCAAGCATGTGAAATTTTTGAAAATAAGGAGAGGAAGACGAGATTGTTGGAAAAATCAAGGATGAAGTGCGAATTCTGATCTTGTAGCCTTCAGAAAAGGAAGGGTGGAACTCCAACTTCGGAGATTCCAAAGACATTCAAAAATAAAAGGGAAAAGTGTGACTCTGAGCAACACATGTCTTTCCCCAATAAGTCTTGTTCAATTGAACAAAAGAGGAACTCAAATAACTCAATGAGTGCATCAATGAGAAAAGGCCTCTTTAGAGAAAAGAGAATGGTGAGTGAAATCGACGAAGCAAGGAGGCGACAGAATAGGGTGTGAAACCCTATAGTTCAAACAAGATGTTTTGAATTGTAAATTTAATGAGCCATAAGGTATATATAAATTTATAGGTAATAATAAGTAATAGATTCCATACATATATATTCTTTTGTTTGACTGGTCCATATACTGTGATGAAATACCACAATAGTGAAACATCATTGTTTCCCTAATATTTTAATGTTGCTAAAATCTTTCAGTATGGTTGATTGAGAGATATAAAATAATATTTCTCTTTAACACTTATAGATTTTACTCCAACCTTCCAAATTTTGGATGGTCCTACTGGTGCTTTGGCTGTTGCTAGTTCTGGTTTGATTGATTCATTAATTGATAGCTCTTTGGTAGGGGCTAAAGCTGGCCCTATGCTGGTTGTTTTGCTGCATGATTCTTTTCCATTGTTGGGTGGTGGTTCTTTTGCTTTGGATTCTTTGTGCTGGCAGGATGATGCTTCTAGAGTTGAAGAAGGGTGGATCACAGTTAAAGAAAAAAATTCTAAAAATTCCTCTCCTCCTTTAGACATGACCCTTCGGTCCCATAAGAAGGGGACAAAAAGATAGTTTTCTCTCCTTCCATAGCTAACTACTTATGGTTCGCCTTGTGATGCTGTGTGGGTGTGTTTTTTCTAGGCTCTTTGGGTGTGCTCTTATGTGTGTCTCTTGGGGTTTCTAGCCCTTTGTTTTGGCTGGTCTGTTGTATTTTGGGACCTATTATTGCTTTATATCTAGTCTCTTTTTTGTACAGGATTTTGGGGCCCCTTCAAAACCTTCTTTTACCTTAATAAAAAGACTTTCAAAAGAAAATAAAAAAAATTCAAGCATCTTATAACAAAATGTTTATCTATTTGCAATTAAAAGTGATAAATTTACTTCTGTCTTTTTGCCTTAAAGCTATAACTTCATTGCATTCACGTAAAGATCAATTTTTAAACAGGTACATTCATAAAATGGTAGTGGAATTAAAACTGAATGCATATTTTATTTTCTCAGTGTACCTTTTCATTTTTCCTTATTTCGTAGCATACTAACTGTAGACACCCTAAAATGGACATACTTGTGATCTTACATTAAAATAATAATTTTCATCTATTAATTAATGGTTTTTAAATCATTAATTAATCATCTAATTCCTCTAAATCCATTCCCCAAATCATTTCCCCAAAATTAATTAAATAATTAATTTTATTTAATTAATTAACCTTAATTAATTAATCTTGATTAATTAATCTTCATTAATTAATTAAATTCAATTTCCTAAAGTTTACATTTAAATATTTAAACTTATTAAATAATTCTTCTAATTAAATTAATTTCATTTAAATTAATTTAATTTCACTCAATAATTCAATTCTAAATAAAAAAGAATTCATTTACCACTTGTTTGAATACTTTAATTACAAAAATTAATTAAATATTCAAATAAATCATTTCTCAAGTTCAAAAAGGTAACTCATGATCAAGTTTTCATTTAACTAAACATTACCTCTTCGCTCCAAGTTGAAGAGGTGGACTTTACTAGTTGCTTCTCAGTTAACTAAAACATTATCTCTTCTCTCCAAGTTGAAGAGGTGGAGTTTACTGGTTGCTCCTTAGTTAAAATAAAACATTATCTCTTCTCTCCAAGTTGAAGAGGTGGAGTTTACTAGTTACTCCTCAGTTAACTAAAACATCACCTCTTCTCTCCTAGTTGAAGAGGTGGAGTTTACTGATTGCTTCTCTAGTTCCTTTTGATCTCAATCATTCATTCTCTAATCTCTAGGATCAATCTTAACCATCCAAATCAATTTCCATAATATATATAATCAACCCTTCACAACCATTTGAAGGATCCGATATTTCAAGCTTTGTGCACTCTTACTATGCAAGATTCTTACAAAGCATCAAAGCATTCTTGTGATCATATAAACATAATTTTCTCAACACTCTCAAGTCACAGACGCTCCCGATATCAATACTAAGCACCATTCATCAGCATTTCAGAAGGAGTAGAGATAAGCAATAGAATCTTTGAGCATTTGTGGTTTGTATTCGTTTGTTTTCCTCTATCTTGCTTGTTATTTTATTGTCCATAGATTCATTCTTAGTAGTTTTGATTGCTTTCCCCCATTACAAATTAGTCTTACTAACCCTCGTTATTCGAGTCAGAATAGGATTGGATCTACACATTTTGGTGAACCCAACTTGAATCGAACAACCCAATAATCGCTTGAAGATGACAAACAAAATTTTCCTGGCCTCGGTCATATGGCTGCAATTTATTTTTTCTTAATTTTGTTGATAAACTTGTAATTTCGCAATTGAGAGAAGTTTGTCGTAATTGATAAAACTTTGTTGCAATCGACTGGTTTAATGTCGTGATCAATTTGTGGGTTTTGCAATCATTTTTTGTAGTTTTTTGTTTTTGTTTCTAGTATTTTTCTGCAATTGACCAATCTATTTCGTAATCGACAGAAGAATTTCACAATTTCCAGAAGATTACCACATTTGACAGAATATTACCGTAATTGACAACAGTTTACCGCAATCGCCTTCCATAATTTTGCATCTGACATAATTATTTTGCATCTGATGGAAGAATTTTGAAATTGTTGTTTTTTATTAATTTATTAATCAGATCTGATTTGTTTCTCAATTTCTGTGCATTAATGAGAAAATTACATATGGCCAAAAGGATAATCAGTCAAACTGTGTGTCCTAGATCACTAAGAGCAGCCATAAGGATAACCGCTAATTATCACACACAACAAAGAGCAATCTTGGCAATCACAATAGGAGATCAAAATGAATCTTTCAACAGGTATCTAGATTCTCTCAAGCATTTTGCATCTAAGTACAAGGTTACCATTAGCCTTAACGGTCTTAACAATCCTGAAGTTGCTGAATATTATTCATTTGATTGTTAGAAGATTTTAGTACTAATCACTTTTTTGACAGCTTTTGGCAAGGAAATAGTTTAACAAAGCAACACAAAATAAACTCATTTCTCCTTTTTGGTGCTTTTAAAAAGAAATGTGTATGTAAAACATCACAAACTCACTTTTCCAATTTGGTGCTTGAAATTGACATGGTGGTTACTATACATGTTAAATGTGGCCTTCTTATTCAACCATACACTTCAACATAGTCCTTATTCATAAACCACATACATAAGTGAATATGATTTATTCATCCCGCATGCTTGTATGATTCGACCTGTTACCTCCTATCCAGATGGGGTTTTGAATGGCTCTCAGAATGAGTCTCACAACCTAGACCAATCCAAGAATGGAGGATTTTTCTCCATGAATGCAATGCAATGCAAGATTAATCTAAGAATGAAAGATGCAAGATTAATCTAAATGAGATTAAACTATGACATGATTAGAAATAAATGCAATGCAAGATTAATCTAAGAAAATGAAACTAATCTATTGCAAAATGAGAGCTTAATAGAAATGAGATTATGAACTATAAAATGCAGCAGCAATTCATTATTCTAACAATGTATATTTTGAATGAGAAATGGGAGTTATTTTATAGACTGAGAGTCTATTTAGAATGGAAAGTTTCCTTTTGAAATAAAACATATAAAAAAGGCAGTTCAAATTAGCAAGTTTTCTTTAAAAGAAAACAATGAACTGTTTTCTTTTTTCTTTTAACTATTTTCTTTATGATTTTAACTGTTTTCTTTGTCTTTAAAGAGTAGTTAATTCAAAGAATAGTCTGATGTCTGAAGCACAAAAGAATATATTTCAAAGATTGATGATGCAAAGATCAATTGATGAAGATTTCAGAGCCATCTCCAGGACAGAGCTTAACTCTCCAAAGTCTAGGTTATATTGCCAAGACGCCGGTCAAGTAAAGTTTTCAAGGGTCATCTCCAGAACGAAGCTTGATCCTCAAGGATCTAGATTAGATTTCCCCAATACCTAATAGATTAAGATTTTGAGAATCATCTCCAGAATGAATCTTCATCCTCAGGGATTCGAGTTAGATTTCTCAAATACCTAATAGATTGATATATTTCAAAAGACTATCCACAAAATGAGGCTCAATCTTCAGGAGTCAGGGTTAGATTGCCCTGATACCTGTCCATAAAAAAGATAGTCAATAGAGATTTTTAGGAGTATCTCAAGAACAAAGCTTAGTCCTCCAATATCTAGGTTAGTTTTCCCAGACACTGGTTAGATTGAGTTTCAGAATCATCCCCAGAATGAAGCTTGATTTTCAGGAGTCAGGGTTAGATTGCCCCAATTCCTAATAGATGAGTTTTCGAGAATCAGATCCAGAACAAAGCTTGATCCTCAAGAATCTGAGTTATATTGCTCAGATACTTAATAGATTGAGATTTTGAGAATCATCTCCAGAATGAAGCTTGATCCTCAGGGATTCAGGTTAGATTTCCCCGATACCTAATAGATTACAAGATGTAAGGAACAAATATGCCCCTATTGATTGTGGAGTATCCAATTTTGACTATGAAGTATGAGAAATGAACATGCCCCAAGTGATGAGATACCCTAGCAACGAGGATTTTTGAAAATCAGATTAGATTGATAAAAATAGATTTGAAGTGATTTAATGATGTAATCATCCTGCCGCCTCGGGAGCGAAATGGAAAGATGACATGTCAATATGATGATTGAGAGTGAGAAATTGCAGATAGATGTTGAATCAAAGATCAAGAAGAAATCAAAATAGATTATAGAAGAATCCAGAAGGTTCAGAAGCAATTTCAAGAGATGTCAAGGTCTAGGTTGACCAAGTTTGACCAGGGTTAACTAGAGTTGACCAGAGTTGAATTTTGATGGAAAGAGTCAAAGATTTGAGAAAATGATGATAGGATATGATTTTGACAAGAAAGAAATGTCATAAAGTTGATTGCACAAGCGTTCGATCGCGTCAGTCCCAAAAATTTTAAAATATGATTTTGAGCTATATAGGAGTGTCAGATTTTGATTTTGATCCTGAAAATGGGTTCAGAGCGATTGATATAGCCACTTTTGAAGAGTGAGAGTGAGGATCAAACACTTGGGCAGTGTGATGAAGCTAGGATGCTGAAGAAGAACCCCCCAATGTACAAATTTAGGAGAACGCAATGAAGTGAGCGTTAAATTGCTGCCACAATGCAAGTCTAGAATGAAAATGCAATCCTATGCTAGATGCAATTCCTAGGACATGGTTGTGAGACACATCAGATAGTTATCATCATTGAGAATTTTTTGGAACATTAGAGTCAATACAATCCTTACTAGCACCAATGAAACCATAATAATATGAATATGAATTTCATTGGATAAGATGTAGGAAATGAACGTAAGCACCAGGGCACAAAAGCCAAGATGACCTGAACATTGTTTCCAGTTGATGTTGTAAGAGTACACTAGTATCAAGGCATTCAAAGCCAAGATAACCATGAGTGCAATAATGCATAAACAAATAGATTAATAACAGTAAAAAAGATAGTACCAACCTCTCCATGGCGTACAAATAAATAAGATCAAGGGATGTGAGGCTTGTCCACCTTAGTGTGGGAGCTCTTATCACATACACCCTATTTATTTGACATTTCCGGAGCTTTGGGAATACACCAAAAAGTAGTAGACAAAGAAAATATTAATGAAATCCATGAGAACAGAAAACATACAAAGAAATATTTAATCATAGCTCAGCCAGTTTCAAAGTTTTTGGGTGTGTTAATGTATAGGGGTGTTGAAAAAATACCGTTGTGCTTGTGAGTGCATTATGTTTGATTGTCATCGATAGATATTTATGTTGCAATATCCGATGTGTGTTGAAAAACACAGATGTGTCCAAAGATAGTGTTAACAAACACTATTTTAATTGGGGTGTTGAGAAACACTAGTTTGTGTTAGTAGCGAGTTTCCCTTCAGAAAGGGAAAGATTACTGACTCAGGTGTAAACCAAAGATTCAAGCAGATTAGGGGACCCATGCCCCTAGTAGAAGTGACTGACTTGACGTACATTGTGAGGAAAAAATAGATTTGGTTTCCCCCATGCGTATGGTGCTGAATCAGTGTTAAGTCAGTAGGGTTCGCAAAGGAACTAGAGTGTCACGAAAGTGACTGAAAACTATATACAAACTAAAGCAAAGGATCATCAAGGCTAAGTATTGATAGATAGAATGTTTGAATACAATTCCAACTGGAATGGATGTGAGAAATCTTAATAGTACAGTGATAGTAGATAGACACAGTGAGAACCACTAGTGACTGACGCGAGAGAGATTCTCAAGGAGAGAGATCTCAGTATAAGCTAAGCGATAGTAGGAAAACACAATGAGAACCACTGGTGATTGTCATGAAGTAGATCCCAAAAGGTGATAGGATAGTGCCCCCTAGACCAAGAGGGTTTCCCTGAGAGTATGAACATTTTCAATCCATGTAAGTTGGTGTCCTGACGGGAACGGAAAGCATGCAGAAAAGAAAATGCAAGTAGGAAAGCGGGAAAGAAAATGTATAAAGCCAAGTGGTGCTATGATAGATGTAGAAATGTGGAACAAGAGGTGCCTGTTTACTAGGTTTTCACCTTCTTGGAAGAAATTCTATTTTTTCTACAATGACGCCTATTTGCCAGGTTTTCATCAATTGCACTTTTTCCTTTTTTTTTTTTTTTGTATTTTTCAATTTTCAATTTTTTTGTATTTTTGGAATATATGATTTTTTTTGGAGATACATCAAAGCGCCTATTTCTAGGTTTTCACTAAGATGATCATTTTTTTTAAGACATTTTCTGATTTTTATAATTTTTTTAGGACTTTACTATATACATGAGCACATTAAAGATGTCTTAGCTGTAGAACCATTTTAGATGAAGAGTGTTGATTGGCTCCTTGAGTTGCTCCTCTTCAGTAGTAGAAATTTGATAGGTGCTAGACCCAAATAATATAGTGAAAACATACAGACCAAGCCAATTTGGTTCAAATTTTCCCTTATGGACTCGATGTGTTGATTCAGATTTTAGCTGTAGAACCATTTCAGATGAAGAGCATTGAATGGATTCTTGAGTTTCTCCCCTTCAGTAGTAGAAATTGGATAGGGGCCAGACCCAAATACTGCAGTGAAAACATATGGACCAAGCCAATTTGGTTCAAATTTTCCCTTCTGGACCCAATGTTGTTGATTCTTAGGGTTTTCCCTTAGAATGAGGTCACCCACCTAGAAGTCCCTTGGTCGAACCTTCTTGTTATAGCTCTTGGACATCCTTTTCTGATATGCTCTAAGGTGATCAAACGCCACTTGTCAATGTTCATCAAGTAGTTCTAGCTCTTGTAGTCAAGATATTCTGTTATCATCATCAGTAATGAGGCCTTTCAGAGAGAATCGTAGAGAAGGAATCTCAACCTTAATTGGTAACATAAAATCTACTCTGTAAACCAAAGCATTGGGTGTAGCCCCTGTTGGTGTTCTTATGCTTGTCCTGTATGCCTAGAAAGTTAGATTGATCTGGAGATGCCAATCTTGTCTAGATTTGTGAACTGTGCAATGTAGGATTTTAAGGATTATCTTGTTTGATGCTTCTACCTATCCATTATCCCAAGGATAATAGATGGAAGACCAGTGCTGAGTGATTTTAAACTTAGAGCATAGCTCCATCGAATCCTTGTTTTTGAATTGCCCCCCATTATCAGTGATTATTGATGAGGGTACACCATACGTACAGATGATGTAGTTGAGAATGAACATTGCTATAGATTTTCCATTGGCCACGGTGAGAGGGACTGCCTCCACCCACTTGGTAAAATAGTCTATAGCTATGATGATGAAATTATGTCCATTTGAGGACAAGGGATAAATCTGACCCACCATATCAAAGGCCCATTGTTGAAATGGCCAAAAATTAATGAAGGGAATAAGCTCCTTGGTTGGATCATGAATTAGATTGCCATGTAGTTGACACTATTTTCAAGACTTAGCAAACTGTGTGGCTTCTTTTTCCATATCTAGCTAATAGTAACCATCTCTAATAAGTTTACAAGCCAGTGTCAGGCCGTTAGAGTGAGACCCACAAATGCCTTCATGCACCTCTACTAACACACATTTGGACTCATTGGGTTCTAAACACCTAAGAAGGGTACTATCTAGACCTCCCCTATACAAGTCATTAGCTATGATGACAAACCATGAAGCACTATGGATTAAGTGACATTTCTCATTCTGGGTGTAGGTGTCTGGAACAATCTAGTCACAAAGGTAGGAATAAATATGATGGTAGCAGGATGAGTCATGTCCAATCACATAATAGATCATCCGAGACTCAAATGAATCATAGGATGGGTAGTGTAACATCTCCACTAGGAATTCATGTTGGAAGTCATTTTCTGGCATCTATAGCATGGAAGCAAGAGTAGCCATGGCATTAGCTGCTTTATTGTCTGCCCTTGGAACCTGTTGAAATGTGATATGAACAAAATATTTTTTGAGGTCATCAACCAACTATTTATAAGGCACCATCTTGTCATCTTTTGTCTGATAGATATCATTTACTTTATTGATGACTAATTGTGAGTCTCCAAGGACATTGAGCTCATCCACTCTCCATTCAAGGGAAATATTCATACCATTAATCAAGGCTTCATACTCGGTGATGTTGCTTGTACAAGGAAATAACATCTTGTATGCTTTTGGTAAAGAGTACCTTTGAGGTGTGATGAATAGTATCCCAACACCCAACCCCTATTGGGTAAATGAACCATCAAAGAACATAGTCCAGGATTGATGTGTGAGAAGTAATATGGACTCATCTGGAAATTCATTGTTCAATGGTTGATGATCTACTAGAGGTGCTTCTGTCAATTGATCTGCAATTTCTTTCCCCTTGATGGCTTTCCTTTCTATATACTCAATATCAAATTCACTGACAAGCATGACCCACTTGGATAGTCTACCTGTGAGGGTAGCTTTATTGAGAAAATATTTCAGAGGATCAATCTTAGAAATGAGGCATTTAGTATGAGCCAACATGTAGTGTCACAATTTTTGTCAAGAAAATACCACTGCAAGGCAAGCCTTCTCTATAATAGAATAATTTGTTTCATATGAGACCAGAGTTATAATAATGTAGTAGATGGCCCTTTATTTATTGTTCTGATCTTCTTGAGCTAATAGGACACCCAATGATGTATCTGTAGCAAAGATATAAAGTATGAGAAACTTCCCATGAATAGGAGGCATCAATATTGGCAGGTTTGCAAGATATTGTTTGATTTCTGTGAACCCCTCATCACATTCTTTGTTCCATTGGTAAGCCACACCCTTGTGTAAAGTCTTGGTGAATGGTTGTGACTTGTCCACTAGTTGTGAGATGAAGCACCAGATAGACTGTAATTGGCCTTGAAGTCCTCTCATTTGTCTAATATTCCTTGGTGGTGGAATTTCCATGATAGCTTGGACCTTTTCAAGATCCACTTCTATGCCTTTTGTAGAGATGATATAGCCAAGCAGTTTTCCATATGTTACATTGAATGCACATTTTTTAGGATTGAGCCGCAGACTGAACTGTTCCATGCGATCCAGTATAGGACCTAGATCCGCAAGGTGTTTCTCTCATTGCATGCTCTTAGCTAGAGTGTCATCAACATAATATTCCATTTTTTTATGCATCATGTCATGAAATATAGTGGTGATAGCTCTCTGATATGTAGCACCAACATTTTTGAGTCCAAAAGGCATGACGTTCCAATAGAAAGTGCCCCATGCACATGTGAAAGCAATTTTCTCTTGGTCTTCTGGTGCGATCTTTATCTAGTTGTAGCCAGAGAAACTGTCCATTAGTGAGTACATTTCATATCCTGATGTCATGTATACAATCATATCAATATTGGGTAATGGAAAGTAGTCCTTAGGACATGCCTTATTCAAGTCCCTAAAGTTTGTGCAGACTCAGATTGATTTGTCATGTTTTGACACTGGAAAAATGTTAGAGATCCATTCTGCATAGTCAATTGCTCTGATAAATACTACCTTAAGAAGTTTCTCCAATTCAGATTTGACAAGTAGAGCCACATGTGGATACATTTTTTGAAGCTTTTGTTTGACAGGCTTGACGCCTGGTGCAATGGATAAGTGATGCATGATTAGATTGGGATCTAATCCTGGCATGTCTAAATATTTCCATGCAAAGTTTATCTTTTTGCTTTGGAAGAATGTAATGAATTCCTCTCTTTCTACCTCAGATAATGACTGTGCCAAGTGAATGATATGAGGTTAAGCTTCTGTAACCAAGTTGTCTGGTTGAGTCGGTTCAATTAGCACAGATGATCGTTCCTAGAAATGACTCAGAAGTGTATCAAGTATCTCATCCTTGGGTGCCTTAGAGAGGTTTTCACCCTTGGATACATCCTTTATTTTGACTTTTTTAGGCTCTGACACTACCACAATGTGGTTTTCATGATCAAAGCACCTATTTTTTTTTCTTTTGATTTTGTCATTGAGACACTTGATATCAGACTCAGTCATGTTGACACTGTATTTGCTAGTGGAGGACGTTACAGGTTCAACAATGTTGAGGTAATAGGCAAGAGCATAGTCATTATGAAATGTAAGGACTTCATTAGATGGGGAGGGAGAGTTCCAGTCTATGAGCTCAGGATGGTGGAGTGAAAGAGAAGTGATAGGTTCAAGTGCATTCATGGTATAATCATGAAAAGCATGAACTAGCAAGTCGAGACCTAGAGCAATCTCATCCTAAGGTGTAGTCAAATTCCTTTGACCCCTAGCAACTATAGTAGATGACATGTTAACATCGATGGAATCAGACTCATTTGACCTTACACTAGACCCTTCACCTATTTTGAGAAGGTTTTCATATGTGTGTACTGTATCTATATCCCTGTCATAGCTAGCATATGAAATTTTTTTGAACTCATACTCATGAGAGTCCTTTTCATCATTAGGCATCATATCAAGAACATGAGTGGAATCAACCCTTTGTCCCCAGTTCAGATGAGTTCTTCCTAGAACCTCTACTATATTCACATGAAAACCTTTTGACCTAGGTTCCTCATCACTACTTGCAGCATCATCTTCTTCTTGTTTAGTGAGAAGTGGATGGGTTTTCTCCTATTCAAACTAGTCTTGGAAGTGTGGTGGTATGTAAAAATCACCCTGATGACCTGGATTTATAGTTTGCATTTCTTTCCACTGCTCATAGGTTAATGGATAAAGTGAAGTGGTTTCATCAGAGTCACTGTTAGTCTTGAATGTACTAACATGTGGTATAAAATCATCTGGCTCAGCAAAGAATGCTACCAGATCTAGAGGAATGTGACAAGGGGAGTAGTCCTCCTTAGAGCTATCTTCAAACTCTTCAGTTTTAGATGTACCTTCAGGTGTTGGTTGGTGATTTATTTGAGGTACAAATTTGTTTATCCCTAGTTTAAATGTGAGCTTCTTGAAGCCTATACCTGTAGAGTCATGTGTTCGTCGACCAATAGCTTCATGTGGTGTGAGCAATACTTTATGATTCACACATATAGGACCATTCCCTTTGTAGCCAAAGTGTTGCATAATAGTTAGACCCTTGCCATACTGTTTAGGTTTTATGTCACAAGGTGTAGTGGTTTGTTCAGATGTGTCCTCCCCTTTATAGATCCAAGCTTTGATAGTTTCATTTTCAGCTTCTTCTTCTAATGGTGTCATGGCTTGTACAAAGGTACCATCATATTTTGTTTGAGGAGGAGCTATAGAAGGTTTAGTGTTCTTAGAAGGTCTCCCATAAGAACGTGGAGATAAAGGAAAATATGTAATAGATAGCACGGGTTCAATCTGATACCCTCCCATGTCAGTTTCCTTGAGTGTTAGACCCTTTTCCATTTCCTTTAGTTTAGTCTCAAAGAACCCAGTAGAATCTCTGTTGGTGGGCACAAAGATGTCGGTAGATTTTGTGAGCATGTTGCAATCATAGCCTGTATTAGCAGGTATAGTCACTTCAAATCCTTGGAATGGGAACTTAATGCACTGATGATATGTTGAAGGGACAACCTACATTTCATGGATCCATGTTCTTCCTAACAGAATATTATATGCTAAAGGAATGTCAAGCACTTGACAGATAACATCCATTTCAATAGGGGCAAGTCTGATTGGTAACACAACTAGCCCTTTCGATTTTCATTCTTCTCTTTTACAAGAATCTATGTAGTCTTTTCCGTAGCCTAACTTAGTAAGGAAGCTAGCAGAGCAAATGTTAAGGCCAATACCGTTATCTATGAGGACACGAAAGATGTGTTTTGGGCCAATCATGAATTCAATGTGCAAGGGGTTATTATGCAGGTGAATCAAAGAATGGTCATCTTCCTTAGAGAAAGACAAGTAATGAGAGGAGGTCAAGTGACCTACCATAGATTGAAACCAATCGAGATCAAGATCCTTTGGAACATTTTCCTCAGTGAGGGCTATGTAAAGAATCTCCCTATGAGCAGGGGAGATTTTTAGCAACTCCAATATGGTGACCTGAGCATTAGTATGTTGTAATTGATCTAGTATGCTGTAATTAACAACATTAGACAAGGTGGTCAATTTTAGATTCTTGTTGGAAGAGCCAACAATAGCTTTGTCTGTAGGTTGTGTTGGTGCAGATGTAGAAGGCTCGGGGCCTTTAAGAATGATCTTAGCACAAGATCGAGTAACAATGTTTGCACTAACCTGAGACTATTCTTGTTTGGAGGGCTGAGGCACAGACCCTCACAAGATGAAAGGAGTTTTGGGCTAGGGAGTATCTTCCCTTCCCTTGAGAATGAAAATGTTACAGTATTCAACATCAACAAGCTCAACCATTTTAATGACATTGTCGTTACAGGTGTATGTATAGTTGACGTTGGCATCAATATTTTTTCCTTTAGATGATTCACCTTTCCCATGAGGAGGAAATGGGACTTTGAAAGCTTGGTGGTCTAATTTCTTGTTGTGACCTCCCACAACAATAACCTCACTATCAATAAGGTCTTGGATCTTGTGTCATAATTGAATGTAGGTAGCCATCTTGTGACCCTTGTTCTGATGGTAATCGCAAAATGTGGATTCATTCCACCAAGATGGTTGAGGTTGCAGATCAAAAGGACATGAGTTATCTAGAGGAGTGATTAAATGGATGTCCAAGAGAGTCTTGTAGTTGTAAACTGCATCAAGAGGTTCTCCTAGAGGAGTGAACTCACGCTTGGGTCTAGGAGCCCAACGTTTAGATCTGAAAAAATGCAAAGTACTCAGTTTGGATTCTACCGCAGCCTGTTTAGTGACTTTGGCTGCCTACATAGTGGTAATGAGATTAAAAGAAGCCTTTGAAGGCTTGGGAGTCACATTGTCTACAACTCCATCATTCACAACATTTTGGTTCTTGTTGGGAAATTTGGGTTTATCTTTGCTTAAGGAGTAAGACCCTTGTTTATTTTCCTTATGTAAGGTCAGTTCTCCTTTCTTGACCATAAATGTCTCAATTCTCACATCTTGCTTAATCATGTTATTGAAGGTTAAATGACCTTACATCTATACTTGGTACCCAAAGTTGGGAAGAAGATTGTCTAAAAAGATGTCTAACTTTTCAGATTCGGGTATTTTATGAGAATATCTTGTATAAAGTTGTCTCCATCTCTAGAGAAATGTCAAGAAAGGTTCTACATGATTTTGTTTCAAGTTGCAAAGATCTCAGATGTGAACCAAATGTTGGATGTTGTGGGAATAGTGTTGCAGAAACAAGTTGAAAATTTCATCAAAAGTCTTGATGCCAGTTGGTAGCCTAGATAACCACTCCATAGCCGACCCTCCCAAACTACATGGGAAGAGATGCATGAGGTAGGTTTGATCATGTATGAACTCCATAGAGAGAGCACCAAAATCTCTTAGATGATCCTGGGGATCATAGGTACCCAAGTATTTATCGTACTTGGGAAGTTCAACTCCTTTAGGAAAAGGAGGCATGCATAGACTCTTATCAAATGGGAATGGACAAATGCTTTCTATCATGAACTATGTAGCGGGTTTGTCTTTATCCTTCATGAGTTGAAGAATTTGGTTTTGCATACTTTGAACTGGTTTTTGTAACTTGGAGTTTTTAGTTTCTTCCTCTTTAGTGACAAGCGTCTCTACATTGTAGTTGGAGGGTAACTTAGCCCCTTGATTGGCTAGTTTGAGAAGATATTTATCTTTTTCCTCAGCTAGGAGAATTTCCATCATCTTGCGGAAATTTTTATTGGCATGAGAACCTTCGATATCTTCTCTAGTTATATCTGTCTCCTCATCATTAGGGGGGTCTTGATAATGGAATTTACCCCTGGTTTTAGAGAGATCATCTCTACTATGTTCACTTGATTGGTCATGATCTTCCATCTTTCTAGAATGCAAGTGTTCAGTGTGCAAAGATTTGTTACAAGGGGGTTGAGTGTCTAGAGGTGTTGTACCTACAGGAACTCTTGTTATTTTTCTAGTGTCAAGTTTAGGAAACAACTCTTCAGAATTTGTATGTTCTTCAAATGAGGGGTTTCAAACTTGACTAAAATTCACTGGAAATGATCATTTGACATAAGGGGGATGCGAGGATTCCCCACTACACTCGGACTGTGTGAAAATTTTAGAATGAATTTCTTCTTGGTTGATAGGTCTACCCCTACCTTGTTTAGGGACACGTGAAGGGATTGTTTTGCCACTTCGAGTTGTAACAGTCATAGACAAAGATGATACAAGGAATGTGAACTAGGACCACACTTGAAACTATCTCAAGGTAAATGCACAAAGTGCCAAAAGGGTGAGGTATATCCAGTGCAAATGTCAAAAATAAGGCTAGAATAGCTAAGAGGTGACTATCGTGATGCGAGATATGACAACACAGTATAAAGAGAACAAAAGATATGATAAAAGAAAAGTTTAAGCGAGAATCGCGTAATTTTCAACCCAAGAAATCTAGTTGCAGACTGTGTGTAGACAAAAGGTAGAAAAAAAAACCCAGAACAAGAATCAGATTTAGTAGAGGTACACTAGATAGATAGTAAATATCTCACTATTTTGGAAAAATGGTATCAGACTCGCGTGAAGAAGTACTTTCACACTTGAGAATTTGCAGTCCAACTCAAAAAATCACAGAAAAAGGTGACAGACTCATGAATAAATAGTAGCAAAATTGCATAATATCATGCAACAGTTTACAACATGTCATGCAAAGTTTCCCACAGAATGACAAAAAGGTGGCAAAATATCACGCAAAATTTTGCAATGAAACATGTGAAATTCTACAGAATCAGATAGTTAGGACCAGATGGAATTTTTCAAGATAGATTATGCTGTGTACTGATAGAAAGTTCAAGTTGTAGATTGTTTTGGACATTTTAGAGATTGGCAAGTTGTGTGATTTGATGTTTGTTTTGATTGTTTAAATGATTCACCCACGCAAAACACATTAAGCAGAATGTTTGTAGTAACAGAACATACACATCACAATCCTAGGTGAGCCTAGGTAGTATCTATTGAATTCCCACTTGAACCGAAGTTCAACCATGCCTACTCATAGCAGAAAAATTAGAAGCTTGGAGGCACAGGCTCCTCCTTACATGTGCACTCACTTCTTAGGAACACCAAGCTTTGAATCCCAAGATAATTTCTTTCCAAAGGACTGTTGTCTCTACTAAGAGCTATGAAAGTGTGGGATGTATTAGTCAGTCTCTAACCTTCTACGCCAATAAATAGAGGAATTTTGGATACTATAACAAATTTTTTTAGTAAGGACACCCATTTAGGTGGTTTTGATCAAGTCATTTTCCCAATAAAGGGGGCTCTCCCAATCCTTTCAAAGAAAGGTTTTAACCTTAACAATGTACGGACTTTAACGCACCACTAGGGTACTAGAGGATATTTTGGTTGCCACAAAAAAGTCACACCTCTCTATTGTGAGATTAATCACAATGACATTTTTTATATACCGGTTCAGAAGGGCTTGGCCTTAGCCTATTACCGGTTGGGAAATCCACTCTCACTGGCTCTATTAAAGCACTTGGGAGGTAGCCACTCTAGAAGAATCGTATGAATTTATCTTACACCCAAGATCCATAAAGGAGAGGGGAGAGAATATGTTCATATAGTTATTTGGAATTACAAACTAGAAAAAACTTCAAGCACGCATAACAATGATTCATTTTAAGCACCAAGCTGAAGCATTTTCTAACTACTAAAAGCAAACATGAGAGTTTTGTAAAACACGCAAGGTCTTCATCAAGCGTCCTACAGTAAATATGTTAGTAGTTTGTAATTTCTTTCTTCATTCTCAGCGTCCTGCAAACCACCATTAAGCTGTTCCAAAAATAAAATAAGAGAAACACAGAAGTTAGGAAACATCAGATGGTTAGAAAAAGTGAGATAAGAAACATCAAATAAAGGTCCTTGGTGTCAAATTTTACACTACGACTCTCGTAGGCTCGCGTGAAGTACAAATAATCCCATGAAGAACTAGAAAGTTCACACGAGATGCTGTGAAATTTCACGTGACATTTCTAATAGAGACGTATGGACATAGTGCAAAAAATGAAAATAAATGCAAGAAAATGAGGCCAAATACTGATTATTCAGCCCCACGGTGGGCACCAAAAATGTATACATTAAATGTGGCCTTCTTATTCAACCATACACTTCAACATAGTCCTTATTCATCAACCACATACATAAGTGAATATGATTTACTCATCCTGCATGTCTGTATGATTCGACCTATTTCCTCCTATCCAGACGGGGTTTTGAATGGCTCTCAGAATGAGAGTCTCACAACCTAGACCAATCCAAGAATTGAGGACTTTTCTCCATGAATGCAATGCAATGCAAGATTAATCTAAGATAGAAAAATGCAAGATTAATCTAAATGAGATTAAATTATGACATGATTATAAATAAATGCAATGCAATATTAATCTAAGAAAATGAAACTAATCTATTTAAAAATAAGAGCTTAATAGAAATGAGATTATGAACTATAAAATGCAGCAGTAATTCATTATTCTAACATGCATATTTTGAATGAAAAATGAGAGTTCTTTTATAGAATGAGAGTCTACTCAGAATAGAAAGTTTCCTTTTGAAATAAAACAGATGAAAAAGCCAGTTCAGATTAGCAAGTTCTCTTTAAAAGAAAATAATGAACTGTTTTCTTTTTTAATTTTAACTATTTTCTTTATGATTTTAACTGTTTTCTTTCTCTTTTAAGCACAGTTAATTCAAAGTTTCTATTTATGAACTAGAGAGAAGATTTTTGAGAGAAAATTTAATTAAATAAATAGAATATGACCTCATAAATGTATTTTCTCAATTATTTGAATAATTGAATTCAACTTTTGAAATGAGGATATTTATTTAATAATTAAATATTATTTAATTCCTTTTTATGTGTTTTAGCTAAAAGGGGTGAATTTAATTTAATGAAAGTGATAGGACTTTATAATTAAATTAATTCAATCATAGGTTTTGTTTAGCCAATTGATTGATATTTAGGAATTAAATATAATGTTATGATTAATGCAGATTTAGGATTTTCTACATTTGACACCTAGGCTGAGTAGAGTTAGTCAAAACTCAGAATTGCCTAGTACAATAGGACTTTGATGATCCAGAAGAATGAAAAATGAAACAAAATTGGTTAGGGTTGCAAGATGTCAATTTTGGGGTGTTACAGTTAACAATTGAACAAAGGCAAAAAAATTATTAAATTTTGTGCATTAATATTGGACAAGAAATCTTTATCTACTTTGGGCTTAAAACTGAAGACACGTGCATGTATAGATGATAGCTTAGTCCACACTTGAAATTTTGGTGCTTAATTGATTAACCTTGTGTCTTGAGTAATTGGTGCACTTGCACAAATCTTTTGGATTAACAACTTTTATACTTTTTTAGAAAGGCTTGTCTGGGGAAAGTGCTTCTTCCTCAGAGGAAAACCTTAAATTAGTAATCCTTCTGATCTGTATATAAAAAAGACGCGAGCCAAAGCTCCATTTTATATCTAGCCAATCTCGGGTGAGGTGTGTTGATAATAGCTTGGATTGGGTGAAGTATCCCTAAGTAGCCATCATGGTCAACTAGGCTCTTAAGTGAGTCACACATGTACAAACTAATTTGATAGACTCCACAGACCCTATTAGAACCCATTAATTAGATAACTACCCATTTTACCTCTGAATAAGTATCTTATTAGAGTGCAAGGGGTTGAAGAATTCCCCTCTAGATTCCCAACATATGTGTTCCAAGATATTGTGTTGATGAAAGAGATCTTCATTAGCATGCCAATAATATCTGGCAATGGAAAACACATGGGCACCTACATCGTGGATCTTCGTGTCCTAGTAGCATGACAATTGTTGTGTGAGCCAATGAACATAAAAGAATTGGGCCTATAATATTTCATTATGAAGCCAAAATTGACCTAGATTAATCTGACTATCTTTTTTAGACCACGTGAAAACATTGCAACTTGCAAAAGTTATAGAACATACACATTTCATTCTTGGATCTTTACACTGTGTCTATTGGGCTTGTTTTTATGATCAGTTTCCAAAATGAAAAAACAACATCAAAAACTATCAAAACAAGTCAAACGTGTTTGAGGTCTAGTGTGTCAACCAGAACTTATTCCAAAAATAACATCACTATTCCAGAGAGATCATCTTTTTACCAGACATTCCCAATTACTATCATTTTCAAGATTTCCCCACTTTTCTGCAATTGACAAAAGTTTTCCACAATTAGTGGAGTTTTACAGCTACCAAACCCTTTATTTACATAATCGATACTTTAATTTCTGAAATCATTGAACATTTACCGCAATTGACCTATCACTCTACCATAATCAGTGGAAGTTTTCCGCAATCGACCTATCAACCTATGCATTTATTTTATCAGCAAATTTGGATTCCTCTACCAACACTCTGAATTTTTTTCAGTCTAAAAACCTTGAAAAGATTCCCCATTTCATGTGAAAGATTAGTGTACACATTCTAGGAAATAACAAAGAATTTTTTTTAATCTCGAAACATTAAAGATCATCCCTCTTTAACAGTTTGACTATTGTTTAAACATTGTTAGTTCAAAAGTTCACACTAGATTATCTCTATCCCATTATCTCAACTTCATCAATCTCTATCAAAGAATTTGTCTCATCTAAGGTAACAATCACAATCAATATCTTACATCACCAAATCTAAGATCAAGAGAAGTCAAAATCTATCCCTAGAATTACCCTTGTCAACATAACTTAGACTCTCCTCGAGAGGTTATCTTTTTTTTTGTTTTCTTTATATCACTTATTTTAGTTTAAAACCTAGATAACACCATGTATCTCACACCCTATGGAGGACCTTATACTAGGTTGAAGGATAGATATCAACCCAATGAATCCTATATTAACTAATTTCCCTCATGGGAAAAAGAGTGAGAGGACGATCCATTCAGAAACATTGATCTTCCTCTTTACATTGAGAATATGCATCATATTCCTCATGGTCCATGTAGACCAACCATGTTTCAAGATGTCACATAAGAGGAGCTCAAAGGCATACAAAAAGATTCCTATTCTACACAATTAGTTGATGTTGTTGTGGAGAGAAACCATGAAATATTCCTAGCGACGTTGATTAAGAAGCGAGTCAAACTCCCTGCTGAATTTAATGTCTCAACAATATGGCCTGAGAACCCTCTAGTAGGACAAAGCACAACTGGACCCTCTCAAATGGATCCTGTGATATCCCAAATTTTGTCTTTTCCATCATCAATGACAATGACATCAACGCAGATTGTGTCAAACCAAACTAGCTATGGAAATCAAGCTAGCACATCATCCACGTAAAGCATGATAGGTTCCCAACTGAGTGCAAGCCTGGTCACTATTTTATCTCAAGCATCATCCTCATGGCCTTTTACATCAAGAACTCATGTTGTGTCATCAATTCCACAAAAAAGAAACAACCCATTTATGACTACTCAGTCACTAGAGTATATTCCTGCTACTTTTGGGCTATATACTTCACTCCCATAGTGGTCAATCTCTATGGGTCCAACATTAAGTCAATGTCCACCAAATGCTACACCTTTATTCCTATAGGGATCCCAAAAAAAACACCCCCAACAACAACAAAAACACAACAAAAATCTTGGACCAATCAAATTGCCCAGTATCAGAATCACACACTGGGAAATCAATACCAAGTCCCAAGGACTAGATCATATGTCCCAAAAAAAAGGACATAGAGGTGAAGCCTTATACCTACCATGACACAAAGATTCAATGCTGAGAACATTCCTCAATCTCAAACAAACATGATGATATAGAAAGTGCAAGGTCTACAAACACAAATGATGGACATGCGAAATTAGGGGAAAAACAAGTCCTACACAACAGAGGATTTGTACCCATACCCATTTGATCATTCATTGCACATGTCTCTATTTCCCACCTACTTCTAAGTGCACAAATTTGACAAATACAGAGGCAGTACCAACCTTGTAGATTATATCATAGAGTTCATTGCTAGCTGCATTGAGATTGTACATGACAAAACTTACCTAATGCGAATGTTTCCATAGAGTTTAGCCAGACTAGAAATGGAATAGTTCTCACACCTACCCCATGACATCCAGTCTTGGGGAGAATTGGCTGAAAATTTTATTGCTCATTTCCATCATAAAATTGAACACAAGGTTAGCATCAAGGACCTCTACGACATTAAGAAAAAAGATGGAGAATCCTTGTTAAATTATTACAAAGGTGGAGGAACACTGCAAAAATAATAACATATGATATGCCCAAAAAAGACCTCATAGTCATGATCATTGATAATCTGATCTCAGATATTTCATTCACCACATAATTGCAGCTCACTCCAAACTTCAAGAAAGTCATCAAACAAGGAGTTTGATGTGAGAAAAACCTAGTCAATAGATGAATCCTTGCAAACCCTACCCACACAAACATGAATAAAAATGCAACAGATAAAGCCAAATGGTGGAATAAGAACAAAAATGTCACCAATGATGGTGTCATTGATGTTAAAATAGTCAACTATGCCCAACCCAGGATTTTACTACAAGAAGCGCCCATGAAAAATTAGAAACCCATGGTGAATACTCAGTAAGTGAACACTCAAAATTAAACAACTAGTGTTCAACCAAAAGCTGTTTCCAACAACCAACCCAATGTGCAATGCCCACAAAGGTTTCCATTTCCTAAATAAGACTACACACCATTAGGAGAGTTGATAGAGTCATCTTTGAAAAACATGATTTAAACCAATAATATCACTCTTCCCAAAATCAGAGAATATGAACATGGTGCTGTGAAACCAAAGTATTGGAATGATAACAACTTTTGTTAATATCATCATATAAAAGGACACAAGACACCCAACTTCTACTGATTGAAGAACACCATACAAGATCTAATCAACACAGGGGTTATTGATGTAAAAAATCCCCAATCCAAGGGTACAACTGATCACATAATATTCAATGATACATTCCATGATCATAACAAAGAGAAATATTCCACGTTTGCTGGAGATTCTAAACAAGTGAATTACACCTATGCTAAATTTGATAGCACTATCAATTACATTAATGCTTCAGATAGTCGTGTTGCTATAATTACTATCAGAGATCCCAATGCCAAATGCCCTGTCACAAAGCAAAGTTCTTAAGTTGTCTTGAAAGGATTTCCTTCCACTTTAGCTACACAAACTAATCCTACAACAACCTCCAATTGAAAAACCAGTCTAGTGGATCAGCTAAAGTGCACACCTGCCCAGATCTTCATGTTTGAACTCTTGCACATTTCCCCACAACATAAGAAATCTCTGGATCAAGCCCTTAAAAATGTAGTTGTCCCAAGGGACATAACTCTGGAGAATTTCCAAACAATGTTAAATTACATATCTTTGAACAAGCATGCTATATTTACAAACCATGACACATCACCACATAAGACTCTGCATAATGATCTCCTGCATCTGCTTATCCAAGTTCACAAACACACAATCCAAAGAGTCCTCATTTATGGTGGGACTGGGCTAAACATATATACTCTAAAAGTAAAAAAAAAACTTGGGCTATTCTAAATATAGAATTGATGTCACTAAGAGGATAAATATTAGGGCATACGATGAGGAGGAAAGATCATAAAAATGTATCCTCATGCTACTAGTCAGGATTGACCCAGTCATAAAAAATAACCCATTTCAAATCCTAGACCTAGATTTGGGATATAACATGTTACTGGGAAGGTTGTAGATTCATGAGATGCAAGTTGTCCCATCAAATTATCACCAGTGTATCAAGGTCCCATACCAAGGGGAAAATATAATTATAGAAGGAGATCCAAACTCATTCCAATACTGCAACACCATAAGAAGTAGTACAGATAATCAAGTGCCATCAAATCAAGAAGCAAGCATTCCTTTTGCCTCTGATTCTATTCCCAAGGAAATTCCAAGAAAGGCGGAGAAGATATCAATCAAATACAAAGGGTGTGGTGAGTATAGCTATAAGGAAACTTTTACCATCACTAACATGCCTCAAAATCCCAGATCATATGGCATACCCTGACCGATGGAAACTCATGAAACTCTGGAACCAATTCTAATTGAATGTCCACCAACCACATTTATCAATTGGGGGGACATAGCTAAAGAGAACCCTTTTGATTTGGATATCAACACTTGGTTGTATAAATACACTCAAGAAAAACCTCAAGCATAGATACCTTTATCACAATATTGGGCTGGTTTCACTATGCTATAAAAATTTGGATACGATGGTAAGACTGGTCTAGGGGAAAGATAGTAAGGGTTAATGGAATTGTCTTTACCGCCAACATAGAGAAAAAAAGAGGGTTAGGCTATGAAAAAAATATAAGTAGTACTACCATCTAAGATATACCCATAAACCAAGAACAAATTACAGAATTGAACCAGGGGAAAAACCCAGAACATGCCCTAATCAACAGTATACTCCAGCGGTTATTGCCATCAAAAGTGGAAACCTCTTATTCCCAATTCAACCTTAATCAAAATATCCAGGACAAGGAGGAAACTAAGACATCTAACAAGATTTATAGCATGACCAATTCCCATGACTATGAGTGTTAACCCCTCCATAACTCTGTATCACTCATCCCAAACTATTCTCCTCGGTTTGCTAGTACTATACACCTTGAAGAAATGTTTGATCAAATGACCATAGAAGACCAATTGTGTATCGATAAAAAAATCAATTTAAATTCCTTAGGGGTGCGTCCATGTCCCATTCCCAGTTTTTAAATACTATCACCGTAGTCCTGTTCACCCAGGAAGAGTCATCCCCCCACATGGACCTTTGTCTAGTCTACCCCGAACTGATAGAATAAGACCAACAAGGACAACCTGACATAGATTTTTTTGAGAATGATGAAGCCAATGCAGACTTCATGAGACTTAGAGAAGCCATACCATCAGGAGAAAAAAATTAGGCTTCTCTATTGACTTGGATAGATCGACATACTTTGGGAAGGAGGCTCCTCTTTCTAGTCACAATATAAAAATCAAAAGCAATAAAGAATAGTCAATAAGTGAAAACCACAAGGTACTTTCTAACCATAAAAAAAGAGATAAAAATAAAGGAAATATCTTTTGGTGAAAACCTCTCTAAGGTTCTAGAGAATGGAAAGCTGGAACTCATCCCCTTGACAGAAGAAAAGTCAACATTACTAGTAGAAGAAATAGAGGAAGTCAATATAGGGGATGAAAAGACCCTAAACATATCTATTTGGCTAAGTCTCTAACACCAGAGGAAAGAGAATGATTCATTAGTTTCTTCAAGGAAGTAAAAATACACTTTGCATGGTCTTACAGAGACATGCCAGGCTTGGATTCAGAGCTAGTGCTACATCATTTACCATTATTACCAAATGCAAAACCAATTAAACAAAGATCGAGAAAGACTCATCCGAACATCACTTTACATGTCAAATAAAAATTGAAGAAACTCCTAGATGCGGGATTCATAAGACCAATTCCATATGCAGATTGGATATCTAATCTAGTACCTGTAACCAAACACAATGGTCAGATCTGTATATGCACAAATTTCAGAGATTTGAACAAGGCTTGTCCTAAGGATGACTTTCCTCTACCAAAAATTGACATGATAGTTGACCTACCAATAGGGTACCAAATGTTATCACTCATGGACAACTTCTCTAGATATAACCAAATCAGGATTGCATTGGAGGACCAACACAAGACAACATTCACATGTGCCTGGGGCACTTACTACTGGAACGTAATGCCATTTGGTCTAAAAATGTAGGAGCAACTTATCAAAGGGAGATGACCATGATCTTTCATGATCTAATTCATAAAATAATGGAAGACTATGTCGATGACATACTAGCCAAATCAATGCTCAGGGAAACTCACCTACAAGTTTTGGGCCTGATATTTGATCGAATGCAGGAATACAATGTTAGATTAAATCCAAAGAAGTGTGCATTCCAAGTTACTATTGGAAATCTCCTTGGATTCATTATATCACATAGATGAATCTAAGTGGACCTGGAAAAGGTCAAGGCCATCCTTGACATGCCACCACCAGAAAATCTGAGGCAACTAAGGGGTCTACAAGGAAGACTGCAATCTATCAAGTGATTCATCACCCAACTGGAAGACAAGTGTTACCCATTCCAAAACCCGCATAAATATGTGACATTTATATGGACATAACAATGCAAGAAAGCATTTGAAACCTTCAAGGACTATCTATTGAAGTCTCCTATATTGGTGCGACCCATTCAAGGCAGGCCACTCCTCTTATATATCTCAACAATGGAGTCAACACTAGGTTTTATCTTGGCACAACATGATGACCAAGGAAAGGAAAGAGCCAGTCACTACCTCAGAAGAACATTGGTGGGCTATGAGATAAATTATTCAACAATTGAAAATTCATGTCTCGTAGTTGTCTTTGTTTCCCATAAGTTACGACATTACATGTTGAGTCATCAAACAAAGCTAATAGCACACATTGATCCATTGAAGTACTTTTTGAGTAAATAAAAACTAACAGGTTGAATCACCAAATGGGTCATGATCTTAATTGAATTGGACATAGATTACATGGATCAAAAGACTATCAAAGGACAAGTAATTGTGGACCAACTAGTAGAGGCACCAATACAATATCATTAGCCTATAGTGTCTAGCTTTCGAGATGAATCTATTCTCACAGTACAACCAGAAATAAAGGTTTGGAAACTATTCTTTGATGGGCCATATACAAACTGTGGTGCAAGAGCAGGCATAATACTCATTACTCCAAATAATGATGCAATTCCTAAGTCTTTCTGACTCAAATTCCCATGCATAAATCATATAGCAGAGTATGAAGCTCTAGTCATCGGATTGAAGATATCTATACAATGGAGGATAAAGAGCCTAAAAGTCTATGGTTATTCCCAATTGTTCATCATCCAAGTAAAAAATGAATACATGACAAAAGATGAGAAATTGATCCCACATAGAGAGTTGATCGACAAGCTGCAGGATTATTTTCATTTCATTGCATTCAAGCAGGTTCCAAGAGTTCAAAACAAAGTAGTGGATGTAATGGATACTATAGAATCCTTGATCGACATGTCGGGCAAGGAGACCAGATTCCAATTTTTTTTAGACAAATTAATGATACCGACATATCAAGCTCCAATCACAGAGTCAGCATGCATCCTTGATGGTACTGAGTCCCCATGGTACCATGACATATACAATTACCTCTAAAATAGTACCCTACCACCTGACCTATCAAGGAACCAAAAGAAGTCCCTCATTCACCAAGCCTCTAGGTACACCCTTCTTGCTAGTACTCTATATAGAAGAATTCTAGATGGAACACTTTTACGATGTCTCACTTCCATGGAATCCCAGAGAGCCTTATACAAGGTACATGAGGGAATTTGTGGGGCCCACATAGGTGGAAATAGTTTAGAAAATAAGATCATTAGAATGGGATACTACTGGCCCATAGTAGAGACATATCCTAACAAATATGTTCAAAGGTGCCAACAATGTCAGATTCATGGAGATCTTATCCATGCACCATCTCAAGAGCTCAACCCCATCACTTCACCATGACCATTTTCTAAATGGGGATTTGACTTAGTGGGTAAGATTACACCAACGTCTTCTAATGATCACAAGTATATCATCACAACAATGAAATACTTTACCAAATGTTGGAAGAAATTCCTCTCACATACATCACAGGTGAGAAAATCTCTATGTTCATACTAAACAACATTATCTGTCGATATGGAATCCCTCAAACCATAGTCATAGATCATGATACACCTTTTCAAAATCAAGATATTGAAGATCTCTATGATAAGTTCCAAATAAAGAAAGGTTTCTCTTTGTTCTACTATCCCCAATAGAATGGACAAGCTGAAGCCACTAAAAAAACTATCCTGAAGATCTTAAAGAAAAAAGTCAATGAATCAGGGCAAGACTAGCAATTGCAGCTCAGTCCCACACTATGGGCGTATAGAACTAGTGTGAGAAACCCTATAGGAGAAAATCCATTATCACTAATATATGGATTAGAGGTGGTCCTACCCCTCAAAGATGAAATCCCGTCCTTGAGAATCTCACTAAAGAACATCATTTCGGATGAGGACTATATAATAGAAAGACTCAATGAACTAGAACTGTTGGATGAGAGAAGAAAAAATGCACTCAATCACTTACAAGGCTACTAGAATCACCTTAGAAGAAACTATTACAAGAAGGTCAGACCTTGACCCTTTGAGGTAGGAGATCTCATCCTTATAGAGAATCAAAAGAACCAAGCAGAAAGGGTTAAACCAGGAAAGTTCAAATCTATTTCATTAGGACCCTACATCATCATGACATCATGCACCAGTGGGGCATATAAATTGGAAACTCAAGAAGGAGATCAGCTCCCTAGTTACATCAATATAATGCACCTCAAAAGGTTCTATGCCTGAGGCTCCAAGCCAAGGAAATATATCTAATATCCAAAAAATACAAAAAAATCAAAAAATATAAGAGGTTACCTTGGTGAAAACCTAGCAAACAGGCGCCTTGGCGACAACAAAAAAATTCAAAAAAGAGAAAATTAAAGAGAAACAAAATCCCTCTCTCAGTGAAAACCTGGCAAACAGGCACTATTGGGCAGGTACTTTGGTGAAAACCTAATAAACAGGTGTCAAGTGTTCAAATCTCGCTTCATCATCAATGAGATCCAAAAGATCAAAGCTTTTCTCCCCTCATGCAAGATTCAATACCCAATATTATTATTAGAAGCACAATCTCCTTTGAGAATCACACTTATCCATGGTTTGTACTGGTTCATGAGACTAGGGGATAATTCTACAATATCTAAAAAACCCTAAAAATCTTAAAAAGTCATAAAAAAATCCTTTAAAAAAGAAAAAAGTCCTGAAAAAATCAATCATCATAAAAAAAATCAAATATTGCAAAATCTCAGCAATAAAACCAACTCTATTATCAAAAAGTGAATGGTGATCAAGAAATAAATCAAAGGTTAAAATCATGAGCTTCACAAATCACCAATGTACCCATATGACTTAGCTTGATCAACTATCAAATCTGTCAACAATCGAATCGATCAATCAATATTTAAATCAAACTATTAATTGTCTTATACAGTGATGAATATACTCAAAGCCAAATAGATCGGTCTTATATGAGTCATCTATTCTTGAAACCAACACAATCAAGCAAATCAAGGAACACTAAATAGTTTACTAGGTCAGTCATGTCAGTCAGTTGTAAATTTATATTTCGTGATTATGTTCTTACGCTACTCAAGGATACCACTAAGTGATGAGAGTAGCTATGATGGATCATGATCTTATTTTCTTTGATCTTTGTTTGTGGACTATTTTAATTCAATTTTGGGGCAATGATGATTTAGGATAAATACAGTAGGAGCTATCACATATTTGGCAGCAATGTAGTTCCACGATATGAAAAAACCCCTTGAAAAGAATTAAACAATCCTTCTCTGTTATTTGCTTTTTTTTTATATTAGAAATCATAGCAGTATCTAGATGGTCTATATCTAGGTACATTAGATTTTCTCTTTGGTAATTTTTTTTTCTTATCAGAAATCATAGCGGTATCTAGATGGTCAATATGTGGGTGCATTTAGTTATCCTTTATATCAGAGATCATAGCAGTATCCAGATGATCACTATTTGGGTGCATTTGGTTCTCTTTATTTTCAAAACATAGATCATAGTGGTATCCATATGGTCAATATCTGGGTGCATTTGGTTCTCTTTCTATTCAGTTTCTCTAAATTGGGTTATCATAGATCATAGCGGTATCCAGACGGTCAATATATAGGTGCATTTGAGTTTCTTCCATTTCATAATAACGTGCAATGATGAACAAAATTGGAAAATATGGCAGAAACTTGGTTTCATCATTCCATCTTTCATTCGATCCCTTCCTATCATAGCTAATCTATCACTAACCTTCTTCTAACTAACACATGCATTTACTCAGACACACAATACTTTTAGGATTGCATTCATTTATTGCATAAAGAATGGAAAAGAAAAACATGCATACATCCTCAATAAATCATACAAATATGCATTCATCATAACATCCATCTTGCATACATATGTCAGTATGATAGGAAAGTAAAGATCATACATCTAAGAATCTGCATAAGAGAACCCATCAAATGCATATAAACATAAAGCATCTCAAAAGTGCATCAACATATACAAAGCATATAGAAATAAACTGCACATCATATAGAATCATGTCATAAATAGAACATCTCATATATCATATGTTTGAGTACAATGGACAATCACAAGTATCCAAAATGGTGATCAACATAAATGTCTATAAATATTGGTACATCATGGATACAAAATCAGTACATAATCGATACAAAAAATGGTACACCAAGGTACACAATGGATCATATTATACAAGTGTCAACAAGTGCTACCCCACCCTCATTGCTAGGTGGACAAGGAGGTGACATATCAGGTCCTAGCCTCTACTACTATAAAGGATCTCTGACTGCACCACTACTCTATGATCAATCAGCCCTGCTGGATCTTTGAGAGGCACTATAGCTGGGAACCCACTAAGCAAAAAGAACATCGCCCTCATAATGGCAACACTAGTAATCAATCTCTCTTTGGGCCTCACACCTTGATCTCTAGAAATGGTCAAGAACCTCTTGGTCAGGTAGATCATGTACACCATCTATGAAATCTCTAACATATGAGTGAACCTGACTCTCCCTAGCCTTTGCAGTAGTAAATTGAACCTCTACACCAGTAACTTGGCTCTAAGCAGTAGCAACCCTGCTCTCCAAGGATGTAGCTCATGCCTCTGAGGCTGCCAATATAACCAGCAAATCAGCTATCTCCTAGGTCATCCTCTCCACCTGTGATGGATCATCATCCTATCTACCCATAGACACATCCATCTAACCCTCCTCCCCATTCCCTCTCAACCCCTCACCTCTAACCACCCAGGAGTCCTCCTCGCTACTCTCACTCCCACTCCCACTGCTATCACTTTTTTTGCTGTTGGAAGCAGCAGACTCAGACCCAACCTCCTCAATATATACCATCTCTACATCTCTCTCCTTTGTCTGCCTCCTCACCCACATGACAAGCTAAGGTCCCTCCTCCTCCATCCCCTCCTCCAATATGACCCTCAATCCCACTCGACTGGATCTACCAATCTGACCACTCATACACCCACTCACCCTAGGGATACCACCTCTAGTCCTAACAACCACACCATCCTTCCCAGGATAAAGATCATCATATTCACCCCTCTCATGACCTTTGTCCCTGTCTCTACATCCATCCCTAGCTCCCCCTCTCCCACCCCCTTCCTACACCTCTACCATCTCTCCCCCATCTCTCCATCTCTCCCTCTGTCTTTGCCTCCATCCCTCCCTCTACCCCTCTTTTGGGGACTCCTCATGATAACACCAATAATAGTACATGACACATCTATAAGGGCAACAGGCTGAGTTGTCTTCCACCAAGTATTAAACTGTGGGGCCATGCTTGCAAACAAAACAAGTTCAGTGTCAATACCACATGGATAAGAAGCATAATAGAGAATCAAATCAAGAATGATATCAAATGAAGCTAAAGAAATACATGTACCAAATAGGAAATAAGAAATAAATAGATATACCTAGATCCGTAACTACTGATTTCCAAGTCCATGCAATAGGTCCCAGACCATCGAACTCAGTCCTAGAAACATGCATTGATATCAATGCACCCCATAGAGTAATATCTCACGATCTCTAAGAAAAAGTATGCATATGAATGAGTCACATCCTGGCGCTCCCCGAACTACCACAACACCTTGTTGGTATTTTACAAATCTATCATATGAACAAGCTTTGTCACACGTCCAATCAAGAACCTCCTCTATCGGCAAAAAGGAAGGCATGCATCCTCACCCTCCCACACATGACATGATCTATAAGGCCACCAAATGAAGTAAGGCATAATATCCAACTGCTACCTCCAGTACATCAGATGCCCCATATGGGAATGCACCACAGCTCCATCATACATAAACACATACGGTCTCCCAACATGAATATCGTGAGAACCTATAGGATGACATACAACGATGCGCTCCCATGCCCAGATCTGAAGTAAAGTCACACTGCATCCAAGTGACTTACCACCTCGGTAAGCCACGTAAAACATATGATGGTACTGTAGACAACCTAAAATGGACAGACTTGCGACTTGACATTAAAAAAACTAATTTTCATCTATTAATTAATGGTTTTTTAATTGTTAATTAATCATCTATTTTCTTCTAAATTCATTCCCCAAATCATCTAATCAAATTCCCAAAATTAATTAAATAATTAATTTTATTTACTTAATTAACCTTAATTGATTAAATTACCATTAATTAATTAATTAAATTCAATTTCCTATAGTTTAAATTGAAATATTTAAACTTACTAACTAAATTCTTCCAATTAAATTAATTTAATTACATCCAATAAAGCAATTCTTAATAAAAAAGAATTCAATTATCTCACATGTTGAAAACTTTAATAAAATAAATGAATTAAATATTCATTTATCTTCAAAGAGATAACTCCAATCAGATCATGTGGGTTACTCCACCCATCTCTCTAGGTCACATGGGTAACTCCACCCACCTCTTCAGTTCTAAAAAGTAATTCACAATTAGCTCTTTAGTCAACCAAACTCTATCTCCTCTTTACCAATTGAAGAGGTGGAGTTTACTGATGGCTTCTCCAGTTCCCTTTCATCTCAACCGTTCATCTCCCTATCTCTGGGATTGATCTCAACCATTAATTTCATCCTCAATTCCTATATAATAAACCCTTCATAACCATTTGAGGGATCCAGGATTTTAAGCTTATGTGTGCCATTACTCTGTCATATTGGTTCAAGCATCAAGCCTTCTTGCAATCATACATCCAAGATTTCAAGCTCTTGTGCGCCATTACTCTGTCAGTTTGGTTCTAGCATTCAAGCCATCTTGTGATCACACACCCATTTCAATTAGTGAATTATTGAAACTTATCAAGGCATAGACGCTGCCCACACCAATACTGAGCATCAAAAACAACATTTCAGGAGTAGAGAGAGACAATAGAAGCTTCAAGCACTTTAGGGTTTCATTAATTTGTTTTCCTTTCTTTGCTTGTACATTTTATTGGTTACATTTCAAGTTATTCATTATTGGTAGCTTTGTGTATTGGATTTAGATCATTGTAAACATTTGCTACTAACCCTCGCCTTTGGAAAGCTTGGGAACCATAGATCACGAAAGGAGGCATACATTTTGGTGAGCTGACTTGAATCAAACAACACAGATATTTCTTGCAGGCATCAGACATAATTAGTTAGCCACAGCCGTACAGTTGCAGACCTAAATTTTCATCATTTTCTTGACATCCGTGTTATTTCACAATCGCTGCTATTTTTCTGCAACCGACAAAATTGTGCCGCAATTGACTGGTTTAATACTGCAATTGATTGCAGGCTTTTGCACCGCTATTATGTCATCTTCTATCTCTCTATCTTCTGGTATTTTTTCACGATTGATTGTATTTGATTGCAGTTACTAATTTTCTATCACAATTTCCTGTGCTTTACTAAAATTGACCGATCCATGCTACAATCAAAAACATCCTGCCACAAAGAAAAGTCATTTGCCGCAATCGCCAATATTCTGCCGCAATTGACCAGAGATTGCTGCAATCGAACAACCAGTACCACAATTTAACTCAAAAGCTACATTTCTATCTATTTTTCTTGGTTTCTGTGCAGGGTTGACTGACAATGAATGACAAAGAAGCTAATTAGACGCATACTAGGTGCTAGAGCATTAAGAGCTGCAAGAAGGATAACCATCAACTATCGATCACAACAAAGGGCTATTCTTGCAATCGTAGCTGAAGATCAAAGAAAAGCATACACAAGGTACATTGATTCAATCAAGAGATTCACAGGTAAGTATAGAGTCACCATCAATTTCAGCAATCTCATTAACCCCAGAGTTTCTTGATTTTCTGCTATTTTGGATTGAAAATATTTCATTTCTTGAGATACTAAACACTTTCTTTGACAGGTTCAAATCAAGGAGACAAGATAACAATACAACATAAAATTCATTCACTTGTTGATTTGGGTTTAAAAAGAACAGTGTTTGTCACACATCTCACATTTTAGATTTGGGCTTAAAATTGACATGGGGACTAAAATTGAACAAGACAAAGAATCTCTTGATTTGGTGCATTAAAATTGAAAAAGAAATCAACACCTACTTTTGGGCTTAAAAATGAACACTTGTGCTTGTATGGTGGTGTAGCTTAGTTCACATTTCAAATTTTTGGAGCTTAATCGATTTACCTTGTGTCTTGAGTTTTGGGTGCACTTGCATAATTTGTTAGATTAGACACCTTTATACTTTTTAGAAAGGTCTATCTGGGGAATGTGCTTCTTCCTTAGAGAATGACCTTAAACTAGTAATCCTTCCGATTGGTATATAAACAAGATGAGAACCAACATTTCATCTTATCTAGCCAAGCTTGAGCAAGGTGTGTTGATGATAGTCTAGATCGGGTGAATATCCCTAAGGAGCCAGCGTGCTCAACTAGGCTCTTAAGTGATTCACACACATACAAACTGATTGGATAGATGCCACAGAACCTTATTACAACCTTGTTAAATAGAGGCCAACCCAATTTATCTCCGAACATATACCTTATTATAGTGCAAGGGGTTGCAGAATTTCCCCCCATGATTCCCAACATATGTGTCCCAAGGTATTTGTGTAGTAAAAGAGATCTTCACTCCACGACAACTATACCTAGCAACAGAAAAAATACGAGTGCCTACGTCATGGACCTTCATGTCCTAGTAGTGTGACAATTACTATGTGAGCTAACAAACATTCAAGCATTGGGCCTATAACATTGTACTTTGAAGCCATTGACCTATATTAATATGACTGTTTATTGTTGAGACCTCGTAAAAACATTACAACTTGAAAGAGTTGTAGAACATACACATTGTCAGTCTTCATTCTTCAAAACACAATGTCTGTTGTGCTTGTTCTTTGATCAGTTGCCAAAATGCAAAACAAACATCTAAACTGTCAAAAATGAGTCAAAGGTGTTAAAGTATAGGGTTCTCAATGTCAAACTATCTTGCAAATCAGAAGCCTTGTTCCAGAAAATCCAAATTGTCAGACAGTGATACCTATCTCTTAGTCTTTTTGAGACTATTTCCCTTTTACCATAATTGCCCGCATTTTTCCGCAATTGTCAGATGTTTGCCATAGTTAAACTTGTTTATTGCCACAATCAACTTATTTATTATCGTAATCGGTGATAAATTACCGCAATTGACCTCTCACTTTTTTGCAATTGATGGAGTTGTGCCGCAGTTAACTAGAGATATTTTGCACCTATTTTGACCTAAAAACCTTAGAAAATACTCTCCATTTTGTGTCAAAGACTAGTGTCTATTACAGAAAAATGCAAAAAACATTGTGTAAATCTCTAAACATTAAAGATCATCCCGTCTTTTAAAGCACGATTATTGTCCAAGAATTGTTGGTTCAAAAGTTTAGACATGAAATATCTTGATCTCATCATATCAAACATCATCATTATCTCTATCAGTGACTTTGTCCCAGGAAAAGGTTGAAAAATCATATCTTTACATCATCAAAAATTTGAGATCAAGGTAAATCAACATCTATCCTTAGAATTATCCTTGTCCAAAACATAACTTGGGCTTCCTTAGAAAGGTTATCTTTTTCTGTTTGCTTTATATCACTTGTTTTAGTAACAAAATCTAGACCACACTATGTCTCAAACACCTCATGGAGGGCCTTATACAAGGTCTAAGGTGAGAACACAACGTGATGAGTCATATATCAATAGATTCCCTGCTTGGGAAATAGAGCGAGAAGACGATCCTTTCACCAATACCAGTTCTTCTCTATTTGTCGAGAATCTCCGTGGGTCGACTTTTTTCAAAAATGTCACAGAAGAGGAGCTTGAAGATATAGAACAAGATGCTTATTCCATACAAGTAGTTGATGTTTTTGTAGAGAGGAACCTCAAACACTTCTTAGCCATGCTAATAAATAAGGGATTCAAAATCCCCACTGAATTTAGTGTGTCAACCATATGGCCCGAAAACCCTCTCGCAGGTCAAAACACTACTCAGCCCTCTCAGACACTACCTGCAGTTTCTCAAATTTTCCCACCCTTGACACTACCAACATTGGCACAGATGATACCCAATAAAACCAATTGTGCCAAAAAATTAAGCACACCTTCCACTGAAAGCATAACAGGCTCCCAACTAAGTGTACCCATGGTCACTAGTATGCCTCCACCTTTAGTCTTAAGGCCTGGCTAATCAAGCTCTCATGCTATGCCTTCCATCCCACCCACAAATAGAAACTATTATGAAACTATGCCACTGCTGCAGTCAATTCCTACTAGCCTTGGGATCAACACATCATTCCTATAGGGATCCATTTCCATAGGTATAACTTATAGTCAATGCCCACCCAAGGCTACACCTTTTCTCATTCAAAAACAAATCCAACCCCAGTAACAACAACCCTAGCTTTAGTTGCCACAAATCCAACCCCAGCAACAACAACCCCAGCTTTAGTTGCCACAAATCTAACCCCAGCAACAAAAACCCTAGCTTCAGTTGCCACAAATCCAACCTCGGTAGCAGAAACCCCAACCCCAGCAATATCAACCCCAATTTCAACAACAACAACAACAACCTCAAACTTGGCAGCAAACACAACAAAACCCACCTTGGGCTACTTATGTGCCCCCATTTTAGAATCACGTGGTGGAAAATCAATATCAATTCCCAAGGATGAGGTCCTATGTTCCTACTCAAGGGATGTAGAGGTGCAACCTCATACCTACTATGACATAGAGGTACAACATCACACATCAAACTCAGAATCATTCAGACATGTTGATCCAACAAGTGCAAAAAATTCAAACCCAAATGATGGATATGAAAAATTAGGGGAAAAAAAATCCTACACCACAGAGGATCTATACTCATACCCCTTTGATCACTCTCTTCACATGTCTCCATTCCCAACTCACTTCTCAATACTAAAATTTGACAAATATAGGGGCAATACCAACCCTATTGAACATATCTGAGAGTTTTTTGCTAGTTGTGTTGAAGTCACGTATGATGAAACATACTTAATGTGACTATTCCCACAAAGCTTATCCAAACCAGTAATGGAATGGTTCTCACATCTCCCTCATGGCATACAGTCTTGGGGTGAGTTGGCTGAAAAGTTCATCACTCACTTCCATCATAACATCGAGCGCAAGGTCAGTATCAAGGACCTTTGTGATATCAAACAGAAGGATGGAGAGTCTTTTTTGAAATTCCTATAGAGATGGAGGAATACTACAAATTGAATAATATATGATGTTCCAGAGAAAGACCTAATAGTCATGTTCGTTTACAATCTGATTCTAGACATGTCATTCACAACAGAATTGCTCTTAGCACCAAACTTTATACAACTCATCAAATGAGGAGTTTATTGTGAGAAGAACTTAGTCAAATGAGGAATCCTTGTAGATCCCACACAAATTAATACAAACAAGACTGTAATGGACAAAGCTAAGTGGTGGAACAAAACCAATAATGTCACTAACGATGGTGTCATTGATGTGAAGATAGTTAACTACGCACAACCCAAAGTGTCACTGTTAGGTGCGCCTATAGCCAACCAACAACCTACAACACCTGCTCCACAAGAATACACTCAAACCCAACTTCCCCCTATCCAAGAGGCCGCTATGTCAAACAATCACCAACAGACTCAATGCAAACCATGGTTTCAATTCTAGCAGCGAGATTTCACACCATTAGGAGAGCTGATAGAATCAACTTTACGAAAGATGATACAATCCAACACTATCACTCTCCTAGAAATCAGGGAATTTGAACACGGTGCAAACAAACCAAGGTGGTACAATGACAATGATTTTTGTGAGTTTCATTAGGTGAAGGGACACAAAACACCCAACTATTACCGATTGAAACACGCTATCCAAGATCTAATTGACACATGGGTCATCCATGTAACAAATACCCAAACCAAAGGAATAAATGATCATATGATATTCAATGATACATTTCATGATCACAATAAAGGAAAAACCTCCGGGTCTGGTGGACCATCAAAATAGGTCAACTATACATATGCCAACAATGATAATATTATCAATTTCCTCAATCCTTCAGATAGCCATGTGGCTACGATCACTATCAGAGACCAAGGAAACAAATGTGTTGTAACCACGCATCATACCAGAGTTTTCTTACAGAGAGTACCATCCTCATCTACTATATCTGCCAATCCTAATGCAACCACATATCCACAAACAAGCCTTGTAGATAAGCTCAAGAGCACACCTTCCCAAACTTCCATGTTTGACCTCTTACACATATCTCTGCCACATAAACTAGCACTAGACCAAGCTCTTCAGAACACAGCTGTCCCAAGGGACATAACCCCTAAGAGATTCCAAATTATGGTTAACTATATATCCCCAAACAAGCATGCAACATTCATAGACCATGATGTACCACCGCATAAACCCCTGCATAATGATCCTTTGCACTTGCTTGTCTAGGTCCACAAAAGTGCTATCCATAGAGTCCTTGTTGATGGTGGGGCTGGATCAAAAATTTGTACTCTAAAGTTAATCAAGCAACTAGGCTTCTCAGAGTCCAGTATTGATGTAAAAAGAAGAATCAATATCAGAGCTTACGATGAAGAGGAAAGATCCTCTAAAGCTATTATCATTCTACTTGTCTGTATTGGTCCAGTTGTCATGAACACCCCCTTCCATATCCTGGATCTTGAGTTGGGATACAAGATGTTACTAGGGAGACCATGGATACATGAGATGCAAGTTGTAACTTCAACATACCATCAATGTATCAAGTTCCCACACCAGGGAGAAGAAATCATCAATGAGGGAGATCCAAATCCTTTCCAATACTATAATGTGGTCCAAATTAGCACTGATAACCAGGTACCCTCCAACCAAGATGCAAGCATCCCTTCCTCTTCAGATGCAATTCCCAAGGATGTCACAAGGAAAGTGGGAAAAATATCCATTATTGACAAGGGTTGTGGTGAATATAGCTACGAGGAAGCTTTCATAATCATGAACATGCCTCAAAGCCCAAGAACATATGGTATGCCACAACCATTTGTTATAACAGAAACTCTAGAGCTGGTTCTATTTAGGTGTCCACCAACAACCTTTGTCACATGGGGAGACATCGTAGAAAAAAAACCATTTGAACAAGATATCAATACATGGTTGTACCAAGATCCACAAGAGACACTTCAACAACCCCTACCCTTATCAAATTATGGAAATGGTTATACAATGCTACAAAGATTTGGATATGATGGTACAATGGGTCTAGGGGCTAGACAAAAAGGCTTAATGGAACTATCTCTCCCTCCAACCCAGAGAAACGAGAGAGGGTTAGGCAATGGGAAACAAAGAACCAACCCCATAATCCAAGATATCCAAGTTGATCAGGAACAAATAGTGGAGCTGTACCTGGGGCAAAACCCAGAACATGTCTTGATAAGAAACATACTACAACAGTTGTTGCCCACTGAAGAGGGAACATCTCAAACCCGAATAAACCTCAACATAGCCATCAACAATAAAAAAGGAAGTGAGACATTGAACAAGCACTCTATTGAAACTGACTCCCACAATTATGAGTGGATATCCCTTCACGAATCTGAACCATTGATCCCAGACTATTCCCCTCGGTGAGCCACCACCATACACCTTGACGACTTGTTTGACCAATTATCCATTGATGACCAACCTTGCATCGATAAAAATTTCATCAGCTATTACTTAGGTGATGCATCCACATCATAGTCTAGGTTTGTTGGAACCATATCCATAGTCCCTTTGAACCAAATAGAGTCAAACCAACATGGGGGTTTATTTCTTGTACACTCAGAACTAATAGAGTGGGATCAAAAAGGACCGTCTGATTTGGATGTTTTTGAGAATGATGAGGCTATTGTAAACTTCATAGGACTTAGAGAGGGAATACCACCAGGAGACCACAAAGCAGGTTTCTCCATTGACCTCAACAGATCAACATACTTTGGGGAGGAAGCCCCTCTTTCCAGTCATTAAAAAAAATTGAAAAAGAAAAAAGAATCGTCAGTAAGTGAAAATTGAAAGGCGCTTATTGACACAAAAAGTGATAAAAAGATAAAACAAGATGTATCTTTTAGGGAAAACCTCACTGAGGTACTAGAAGATGGAAAGAAGGAATTCCCCCCCTTGACTGAGGAAAAGTCAACATTATTAGCAGAATAAAAAGAGCAAGTCAACTTGGGAGATGACAAGAACCCAAAGAACATCTACTTGGAAAAATCACTCACCCTGAAGGAGAGAGAATAGTTCATTAGTTTCTTCAAAGAAAGAATGATCAATTTCACATGGTCCTACTTAGATATGCCAGGATTAGATCTAGAGCTAGTACTACATCATATCCCATTGCTACCCAATGCCAAACCTGTCAAACAGAAGGTAAGGAAGATGCATCCCCATGTCGCATTGCTGGTCAAGGAAGAATTGAAAAAGCTCCTGGATGCTAAGTTCATAAGACCAATCCCATACGCAGACTAGATATCTAATCTAGTACAAGTTACAAAGCACAGTGGTTAGATTCAAATTTGCACGGACTTCAAAGATCTTAACATAGCTTGTCCCAAGGATGACTTTCCTTTGCCTAACATTGATATGATAGTAGATCTAACTGTTGGACATCAAATACTATCAATCATGGATGGATTTTTAGGGTATAATTAGATAAGGATCGCACCAAAGGACCAACATAAAACAACTTTCACATGTCCTTAGGGCACATATTGTTGGAATGTCATGCCGTTTGGTCTAAAAAATGTCAGAGCAACATATCAAAGGGCCATGAAAACTATCTTTCATGATCCTCTCCACAAAACAATGGAAGACTACATTGATGACATACTAGCCAAGTCAATGCTTCACAAGGATTACCTACAAGTATTGGGACCAATCTTTGACAGAATGTAGGAATACAAAGTCAGTTTAAACCCAAAGAAATGTGCATTCAGGGCCATATTAGGGAAGCTACTAGGGTTCATAGTGTCACATAGAGGCATTGAAGTATGTAAGGAAACTCAGGTGTGGAAACAACTTCCTACACTAATCTCTAAAGGAAAGTATTGTGCAAATTCTTTTAAATCCTTACAATTTCAGATTCATTAAATTATTTAACAAAGATATTGAAACCATATACCATGCATACAAAAAATACAGAATGAAACATTGATTTACCCTGGGGAAAACCTTTCGGTAAAAAACCCCAGCACTCCAAAACCTGCACAATGTATTATCTTCAACACAATGGTTACAACACACTTGCAATGCAAGTTCTTTTAGGAGACAATCGACACACACAGACAAATCCCATAGCACCAGATTATACCAACAATACACTCTTTTTGTATCCAATCTTGTAACCCTACAAAATGCTTATATCATTGCACTTTCCTTTTTAGGGAAACTTCCAAAGATAGCTATATCAGGGTTTTACCATTCTCTGAGAAAATAGGAACCCTAAATTTTTTTTTAGGGTGATGCCCTGAACCCCATAGTTGGGATCAAGGATTGGAAGAGTGTACAGTACTCAACTTTATCAGTTTCCACATGTTATTGCATGTCTTGACCTATCACTAAAATCTTCTAGAAATAGCTCTTACATGTCATAGGAATCCGTCATAACCGTTTCAGCCATGATCTCCTTACACACAATTCAATATGCCAACACATCAAGTGGAGTGACACATCAACATGCCAAATAGACATGTACACTCACACTTAATTACATTATTTGCAAGAAATACATTTTACAAAACAAATAATAAGAATAGGAATTATCCAAGGT
>MU228094.1:5216964-5237466 GCA_018584345.1 Thuja plicata
TTCTCCAATTCCTTTTAATCTCAACCATTCATCTCCCTATCTCTGGGATTGATCTCAACCATTCATATCATCACCAATTCCTATATAATAAACCCTTCATAACCATTTGAAGGATCTAGGATTTCAAACTCTCGTGTGCCATTACTATGTTAGTTTGGTTCTAGCATTCAAGCCATCTTGTGATCACATACACATTTCAATTAGCAAATTCTCGACGCTTCTCAAGTCATAGACGCTGCCCCACCAATATTGAGCATCAAAAAAATCATTTCTGAAGGAGTAGAGAGAAACAATAGAAGCTTCAAGCATCGTGGGGTTTGCATTTATTTGTTTTCCTTTCTCTTGCTTGTACATTTTATTGATCACGTTTCATTGTTATTCATTTTAGTAGTATTGTGTGCCTGGGTTTATATCATTTGTAAAACCTTTGCTACTAACCCTCACCTTTGGAAAGCTTGGTAACCATGGATCACAAAAGGAGGCATACATTTTCGTGAACCCAATGTGAATCAAACAACCCAAATATCTCTTACAGATGACAAACAAGATTGATCAACAACGGCCGTACGGTCGCAAATCTAAAAATCTATCTTTTTTTTATATCTGTGTTACTTCGCAATTGCTGGTATTTTGCCGCAATCGACAAAATTGTGCCGCAATTGATTGCAGGCTTTCACATTACTATTCTGTCAGCTTCTGTCTTCTTTCTTCTTGTTCTTTGCCGCAATTGCCTGATCTGTGCCGCAATCGTCATTATTTTTCCGCAATTGCCTGATCCATGCCACAATTGATAGTGCTTTTGTGCATTTGCCAATGCTTTGCTAGAATCACCAGATCTTTGCCGCAATTGCTAGTACTTTTCCGCAATCGCAAGAAATATTGCATATCAGATCCAAATCTTCTATCCAGTTTTCTGTGTAGGACCGGGCAAATCACTGAGAATAGAGAAGAGTAAGTTATTGTGAGTATCGATCATTCATTGTTTCAAAGTTGCATATACTCTCATTTTGAAAAATCCTTTTTGATACTAACCTATCTAAACAAAGCAAACTAAAAGAAATTCACTTGTCAATTTGGGTTTAAAAAGAACAGTGCTTGCCAAACATATCACATCTCACATTTTAGATTTGGGCTTAAAATTGACGTGGGGACTAAAATTGAATAAAGGCAAAAAATATCTCAAATTGGTGCATTAAAATTGAACAAGCAATCAACACCTACTTTTTGGGATTCAAATTGAATATTGGTGCTTGTATGGTGGTGTAGCTTAGTTCACATTTCAAACTTTGGAGCTTAATCGATTTACATTGTGTCTTGAGTTTTGGGTGCACTTGTACATATTGTTAGATTACAAACCTTTATACTTTTTTAGAAAGGCCTGTCTGGGGAATGCGATTCTTCCTTGGAGAATGAACTTAAACCAGTAATCCTTCCGATCGGTATATAAACAAGGCGCGAACCAAAGTTCTGTCTTATCTAGCCAAGCTCGGGCGAGGTGTGTTGGTAACAGTCTAGATCGGGTAAATATCCCTAAGGAGCCAGCATGATCAACTAGGCTCTTAAGTGAGTCACACACGTACAAACCGATTGGAGAGACACCACGAACCCTTACTACAACCTTGATTAATTAGAGGTCAACCCATTTTACCTCTGAACAGGTACCTTATTATAGTGAAAGGGGTTGTAGAATTTCCCCCCAAGATTCCCAACATATGTGTCCCACGGTATTTATGTAGTGAAAGAGATCTTCACTCCATGGAAACAATACCTGGAAATGACAAAAACATGGGCACCTACATCATGGACCTTCATGTCCTAGTAGCGTGATAATTGCTGTGTGAGATAACAAACATTCAAGCATTGGGCCTATAACATTGTATTTTGAAGCCATTGACCTAGATTAATCTGACTATTCATTGTTGAGACCTCGTGATAACCTTGCAACTTGAAAAAGTTGTAGAACATACACATTTTTAGTCTTTGTTCTTCAAAACACAATGTCTGTCATGTTTGTTCCTTTGATTAGTTTCTAAAAATGTAAAACAAAACATCCAAACTATAAAAATGAGTCAAACGTGTTAAAGTCTAGGGTTGTCAACGTCAACTGTCTTGCAAATCAGAAGCATTATTCCAGAAATATCAAAATTGTCAAGTAGTGATACTTATCCTCTAGTCTTTTTTAGAGTGTTCCTCATTTACCACAATTTCCCACATTGTGCCGCAATTGAAGGAAGTCTGCCACAATTAACTTGTTTATTTCCACAATCATCATGTTTATTACCGTAATTGGTGATAAACTACCACAATCAACCATTTACTTTACCGCAATCAGTGAAGTTGTACCACAATTGACCAGAGATACATTATTCCTATTTTGACCTAAAACCTTGAAATAATTCTTCATTTGGTGTCCAAAACTAGTGTCTATCCCAAAAAAATGTGAAGAACATTGTGTGAATCTCTAAACATTAAAGATTATCCCTTCTCTGTAAAGCATGATTATTTTCAAAAACATTGTTAGTTCAAAAGCTCAGACTCAAAATACCTTGATCTCATCATATCAAACATCATCATCTTTATCAAAGTGAATTTGTCCAAGGTAAAGATCGGAAAATCTTATCTTTTTATCATCACCACTTTGAGATCAAGTTATATCAAAATATTTCCTTAGAATTACCCTTGTCCAAAACATAACTCGAACTTCCTCAGAAAGGATCTTCTTCCTTGTTTTCTTTATATCACTTGTTTTAGTTACAAAACCTGGACCGCATTATGTCTCAAACACCTCATGGAGGGCCTTACACAAGGTCTAAGGCTATAACTCAACCTGATGAGTCATATATCAATAGATTGCTTGCTTGAGAAACAAAGCAAGAGAATGATCCTTTCATGAATACCAATTCTACTCTATTCATTAAACAACCCCATGGGACAACCTTTTTCCAAGATATCATAGAAGTAGAGCTTGAAGATGTGGAGCAAGATGCTTACTCCACAAAAGTAGTTGACACTGTTGTAGAGAGGAACCCTGAATGTTACTTAGCCATGCTAATAAAGAAGGGAGTCAAACTCCCCACAGAATTTAGTGTATCAACTATATGGCCCAAAAACCCTCTCGCAGGTCAAAATACTACTCAGCCTCCTTAGATACTGCCTGTTGTGTCTTAGATATTTCCACCATTGATCTTACCTACATTGATGCAAACTATACCCAGTTAAACCAATGACCCGACCCAGGCTAGCACATCTTCCACTCAAAGCATGACAGGCTCGCAACTAAGTACACCCATGGTCACTAGTATGCCTCAACCTTTGGTCTCATGGCCAGGAAAATCAAGCTCTCATGCTATGCCTTCCATCCCACCAAACACCAACTATTCTGAAACTATGCCACTACTACAGTCAATTCACACTAGTCTTGGGATCAACACCTCATGCCCACAGGGATCCATCTCTGCAGGAACTACTTATAGTCAATGTCCACCCAAGGATACATCTTTTCCCATTTTGACATCAATCCAACCCCTGCAGCATCAACCCCAGCTTTAGTTTCCTCAAATCCAACCCCCTCAACAGCAACCCCAACTTTAGTTGCCTCAAATCCAACCCCGGCAAGCAAACCCAGCTTCAATTGCCTCAATTCCAACCCCTGAAATAGAAACTCCAGCTTCAGTTACCTCAATTCCAACCCCTGCAACAACAACCCCAACTTTAGTTGCCTCAAATCCCACCCACGTAACAACAACCCCAACTTCAGTTGCCTCAAATCCAACCTTAGCAGGAGCAATATCAACCCCAGTTTTAATCATAACAACAAACTCATCAAAACCCACCATGGGCTACCCAGGTGCCCCCATTTACAAATCACTCGGTGGGAAATCAATATCAAGTCCCCAGGATGAAATCTTATGTTCCTACTCAAGGGATAGAGAGGTGTAGCCTCATACCCACTATAGCACAGAGGAACACCCTCATACACCAACCTCAATATCAAACGGACATGTTAATGCAACAAATGCAAACCCTTCAAACCCAAATGATGGATATGCAAAATCAAGGGCAAACTAAATCCTAAAATGTAGAGGATTTATACCCATGCCCCTTTGACCATTCTCTCCACATGTCTCCATTCCCAAATCACTTCTTGGTACCAAAATTCAACAAATATAGGGGTAGTACCAACCCTATTGAACATATTTGAGAGTTTTTTGCTAGTTGCGTCGAAGTCACCCATGATGAGACATATCTAATGTGACTGTTCCCATAAAGCTTGGCCGGATCAGCAATGGAATGGTTCTCACATTTACCTCATGGCATTCAGTCTTGGGGTGAACTGGCTGAAAAGTTCATAGCTCACTTCCATTATAACATCGAGCGCAAGGTCAGCATCAAGGACCTTTGTGATATAAAACAGAAGTATGGAGAGTCTTTTGTGAAATTCCTACAAAGATGGAGGAATAGGGAAAACTGCATAACATATGACATACCTGAACAAGACTTGATAGTCATGTTTGTTGACAATCTAATTCTAGACATGTCATTCACAATAGAGTTATAGTTAGCTCTGAACTTCACACAACTCATCAAATGAGGAGTTCATTGTGAGAAGAACTTAGTCAAACGAGGAATTCTTGCAGATCAAACACAAACAAATACAAAAAAATGCAACGGACAAAGCTAAGTGGTGGAAAAAAAACAAAAATGTCACTAGAGATGGTGTCATTGATGTGAAGATAGTCAACTATGCACAAACCAAGGTGTTACTGTAAGGTGCACCTATGGCCAACCAAAAAACCACAGGGCCCACTCAACAAGAATACACCCAAAACCAACCTCCCCCTGTACAAGCAGCTGCTGTGTCAAATAGTCAACAACAGAATCAACGCAGACCATGGTTTCAATTCCAGCAATGAGATTTTACACCATTGGGAGAGCCGATAGAATTAGCCTTACGCAAGTTGATACAATCAAACACTATCAATCTCCTAGAAATCAGGGACTTTGAACAGGATGAAAACAAACCAAGGTGGTATAATGACAAATATTTCTATGAGTTTCATCGGGTAAAAGGGCATAAAACATCCAAATGTTACCGATTGAAACTTGCTATCCAAGACTTGATTGACATAGGGAACATCGATGTGACAAATACCCAAACCAAAGGCACAACTGATCACACTATTTTCAATGATACCTTTCATGATCACAACAAGGGAAAATCTTCCGGGTCTGGTGGACCAACTAAATAAGTCAACTATACGTATGCCAATAGTGATAATGTTATCAATTGCCTCAATCCTTCAGATAGCCATGTGGCTATGATCACTAGCAAAGACCAAGGTAAAAAATGTGCTATAAAAACACGTCACGCTAGAGTCATCTTGCAAGGAGTACCATCCTCATCTACTATACTGGCCAATCCTAAAGAAAACTCAGATCCACAAACAAGCATAGTGGACCAACTAAAGCGCACACCTAGCCAAATCTCCATGTTTGACCTATTGTGCATATCTCCACAACATAAATTGGCACTTGACCAAGCCCTTCAGAATGAAGCTGTCCCAAGGGACATAACACCTGAGAGCTTCCAAATGATGGTCAACCATATAGCTACTAACAAACATGCCACATTTACAGACAATGATGTGCTACCGCATAAACCCCTGCATAATGATCCTTTGCACTTACTTTTCCAGGTCCACAAAAGCACTACCATAGGGTCCTTGTTGATGGTGGAGCTGGGTTAAAAATTTGTACTCTAAAGTTAATCAAGCAACTGGGCTATTCAAAATCAAGCATTGATGTCACAAGGAGGATAAATATAAGAGCTTATGATGAAGAGGAAAGGTCCTCTAAAGGTATTATCATTCTACCTATCTATATTAGTCCAGTGGTCAAAAACACTCCCTTCCAAATCCTAGACCTTGAGTTGGGATACAACATGCTACTAGGGAGACCCTGGATACATGAAATTCAATCCGTACCTTTGACATACCATCAATGCATCAAGTTACCACACCAGGGAGAGGAAATCATCATAGAGGGAGATCCCAATCCTTTCCAATACTGTAATGCGGTCCAAATCAGCACTGATAACCAGGTACCATCAAACCAAGATGCAAGCATCCCATCCTCTTTAGATTTGAATCCCAAGGATGTTACACAGACAGTAGGAAAGATAAGCATCAATCAGGACGCAAGTATTCCCTCCTCTTCAGATTCAAATCTTAAAGATATCACACGGAAAGAAGGCAAGATATCCATTAATGACAAGGGCTATGGTGAATACAGATATGAAGAGGCTTTCACCATCATGCACATGCCTCAGAGCCTGAGAAATTATGGCATGCCACAACCTAATATTACAATAGAAAATCCGCAGAATGTTCTATTCAAATGTCCACCCATAACCTTTGTCCGATGGGGAGACATAGTGGAAGGGAATCCATTTGAACAAGACATCAATACCTGGTTATACCAAGACCCACCAGAGACAATCCAACCACCACTACCCCTGTCAAACTATGGTAATGGTTACACAATGTTACAAAGATTTGGGTACGATGTTACAACCGGGTTGGGGGCAAGACAACAAGGCATAATGGAATTGTCTCTCCTGCCAACCCAGAGAAACATGAGAGGGTTGGGCTATGGAAAACAAAGAACCAGTCCTATGATCCAAGACATTCAAGTCAATCAGGAATAAATGACACAGATGCACCAGGGGCACAACATAGAACATGTCTTGATAAGAAACATATTAGTACAGTTGTTGCCCGTCGGAGAGGGAACTACACAAGCCCAATTAGACCTCCACATAGCAATTGATGATAACTAAGGAAGTGAGACATTTGATGAGAATTCTATTGAGACTGACTCCCACAAGTATGAGTGGAGATCCCTTCATGACTCTGAACCATCGATCCCAAATTAGTCCCCTCGGTCAAAAACTATCATAAAATCTAGATGACTTATTTGACCAACTAACCATTATCAAACAACCCTGCATAGACAAGCATTTCATTTATTAGACCTCAAGTGGTTCGTCCACATCATAGTTTAGTTTTTTAGGAACCATATCTATAGTCCCTTTCAGCAAACCAGAGTAAAAAAACCATGAAAGTATCTATCTTGTACACCCAGAGCTCATAGAGTGGGATCAACAAGGACCACCTGATTTAGATGTCTTTGAGAACAATGAGGCTATAGCTCATTTCATGGGACTTAAGGAAGGCATTCCATCAGGAGACCATAAGGAAGGCTTCTCCATTAACCTTGTCAGAGAGGCATATTTTAGGGAGGAAGCTCCTCTTTCCAGTCCACAAAAGAAAAAAGAACAAAAGAATGATAAAAAGATAAAACAAGACGTATCTTCTAGCGAAAACCTCATTGAGGTGCTAGAAGATGGAAAGAAGGAACTCCTCCCCTTGACAGAGGAAAAGTCAACATTACTAGTAGAATAAATAGAGGAAGTCAATTTGGGAGATGAAAAGAACCCAAAGAACATATACTTGGAAAAATAACTCACCCCAGAGGAGAAAGAATAGTGCATCAGTTTCTTCAAGGCAAGGATGATCAATTTTGCATGGTCCTACTCAGCTATGCTAGGGTTAGATCCAAAGCTAGTACTACACCATCTCCCATTGCTACCCAATTCTGAACTTGTCAAGAAGAAGCTAAGAAAGATGCATCCCCATGTTGTATTACTAGTCAAGGAAGAGTTGAAAAATCTCCTAGATGCTAAGTTCATAAGACCTATACCATACACAGACCGGATATCTAACTTGGTACCAGTTACAAAGCATAGTGGTCAGATATGGATTTGCATAGATTTCAGGGATCTCAACATAGCTTGTCCCAAAGATGAATTTCCTTTATCCAATATTGATAGGATAGTAGATCTAACTGCTAGACATCAAATGCTATCACTCATGGATGACTTTTTAGGGTATAATAAAATAAGAATCGCACCAAAGGACCAACACAAAACAAATTTCACATGTCCTTGGGGGATATATTGTTGGAATGTCATTCCATTTGGTCTAAAGAATGCTAGAGTGACATATCAAAGGGCTATGACAACTATAGTTCATGATCTCATCCACAAAACAATGGAAGATTATGTGGACGACATACTAGCCAAGTCAATACTTCACAAGGATCATCTACAAGTATTGGGACCAATCTTTGATAGAATGTAGGAATTCAAGGTCCATATAAACCCAAAGAAATGTGCATTCGGTGTCACAATAGGAAAGCTACTGGGGTTCATAGTGTCACATAGAGGAATCAAAGTGGACCCAGCAAAAGTAAAAGCTATATTGGACATGCCTCCACCATCGAACCTAAGACAACTAAGAGGGTTCCAAGGAAGGCTCCAATCAATCAGGCGCTTCATAGCTCAGCTAGTAGAAAAATTCCACCCATTCCAACATCTACTGCACAAAGACATCAAACTCATATGGATAGAGCAATGCGAACAAGCATTCCAAACATTCAAGGACTACCTCCTCAAGTCTCCTATATTGGTGCCACCAGTCCAAGGTAGACCATTTCTTTTGTATATCTCAGCGACGAAGTCAGCATTAGGTGTACTCTTGGCACAACATGATGATGTAGGTAAAGAAAGGGTCATCTAAAATCTAAGAAGAACATTGGTAGGATATGAGATAAACTATACACCAATTGAAAAGTCATGCCTTGCAGTTGTCTTCGCTTCCCAAAAACTGAGACATTATATGTTGAGTCACCAAAAAAAGTTGATTGCACATATTGATTCTTTAAAGTACCTCCTAAGTAAAGCAACACTCACTGGATGACTTGCGAAGTGGGTAATGATCTTGAGTGAGTTTGACATTAAGTATGTAGACAAAAAGGCCATCAAAGGACAAGTGATCGCTGATCAACTAGAAGAGGCACCCATTCAGGATCATCAGCCTATTATTTCTGACTTTCCTGACGAATCTATTATGACACTATAACCAGCGATAGAGTTATGGAAACTATAATTTGATGGATCATTTATGAACCATGGTGCGGGGGTAGGGATAGTTCTTATCACTCCAGATCATGATATAATTCCAAAGTCTTTCATACTTAACCTCCCATGCACCAACAACATAGTTGAATATGAAGCACTAGTCATCGGTCTAAAGATAGCAATTCAATGGAGAATAAAGAACCTTAAAGTCTTTGGAGATTGTAGTTGGTCATCAGTCAAGTCAACAATGATTATATGACCAAAGATGAGAAGCTCATACCATATAGAGCACAAATGGAAAAACTACGCACCAAGTTCAATTACATTTTCTTCGAGCAAGTCCCACAAGCACAGAACAAAGCCACCGATGCGATGGCTACCATAACATCATTGATTGATATGCCAGGCAATGAAACAAAATTCTAGTTTCTAGTGGAGAAACTCTTGGTTCCATCACATCAAGCATCCATCATAGAATCATCATGCATCCTTGTTGGTCCTGAATCCCCATGGTACCAAGATGTTTATAACTATTTCCAAAATAGTGTCTTACCTCCCAACTTGTCTAGGAACTAGAGAAAGTCCCTCATCTGCCAAACCTCTAGGTATACCATCCTCTCAACTAATTTATACAGACAAAGTCTAGATGGAATGCTACTACGATGTCTCACTTCCATGGAATCCCAGAAAGATTTGTACGAGGTACATGAAGGAATTTGTGGAACCCACAGAGGTGGCAATAGCTTAGCTAAGAAGATCATCTGCATGGGATAATATTGGCCCACAATAGAGAAAGATGCACACAAACATGTACAAAGGTGTAGACAGTGTCAAATTCATGGAGACCTCATCCATGCACAAGCCCAAGAACTAAATCCTATTACATCACCATTGCCATTTTCAATGTGGGGATTTGACCTAGTGGGTAAAATTACACCTTCTTGAGAGAATGGACACAAATAAATCATAGCAGAAATAGAGTACTTCACCAAGTGGGTGGAAGCAATTCCTCTCACTTACATCACTGAAAATAAAATGGCAATGTTCATACTTAACCACATTATCTGTCGATACAGGATCCCTCAAACTATCTTGACAGATCATGGTACACCTTTCCAGAACAAAGATGTTGAAGAGCTATGTGAATAGTTCCATATAAAACAAGGGTTCTCCTCATTTTATTACCCTCAAGGGAATGACCAAGCCAAAGCTACAAACAAAACAATCTTGAAAATTTTAAAGAAAATAGTGAACGAATCAGAGCGAGACTGGCATTTACAGCTTAGTCCCACACTATGGGCATAAAAAACTAGCATGAGAACACCTACAAGAGCCACTCCTTTCTCCCTATTCTATGGATCAAAGGTGGTATTACCCATCAAAGTGGAAATCTCATCCCTAAGGATATCATTGAAGAACCTGGTTTTAGATGAAGACTATAGAGTAGCAAGGCTCAGTGAGATGGAGTTACTAGATGAAAGAAGACAACATGCCTTCAACCACTTACAAGGCTATCAGAATCACCTTAGAAGGAACTATCATAAGAAGGTGAAGCCACAAACATTTGAGGTAGGAGACCTTGTCCTCATGGAAAATCAAAAGAACCAAGCAGAGCAAGTTAAACCCAGAAAGTTTGAGCCTAACTGGCTAGGCCCATTTGTCATTATCAGCTCTACTCAGAGTGGGGCATTTATACTAGTGACACTAGAAGGAGATCATCTCCCTAGATACATAAACAACATGTACCTCAAGAGGTTCTACCCTTGAGGTCTCTATGGTTAAGGCACCTATCTACATATCTAGAAAATACCAAAAAAAAATCCAAAAATACAAAAGTTACCTTGGTGAAAACCTGGCAATCAGGCGCCTTGAAGACAACAAAAAAATCAAATAAAGCAAAAAAAAATAAAAAAATAAAAAAATTAAAGAGAAACAAAATCGCTCTCTTAGTGAAAACCTAGCAAACATGTGCTATTGAGTAGGTACCTTGGTGAAAACCTGGAAAATAGGCGCCAAGTGTTCAAATCCATCTTCAGCATCAATGAACTCCAAAAGCTTAAGCAGATTTCAAATGCAAGAATGCCTAACCAAGCTATATCTAGAAGCACATTCCCTTTGAGCACCAACACTTATCCATGGTTAGTACTGGTCCACCAGACTAGGGGGAAATTCTAAATGTCCTAAAAAAATTAAAAAAAATTGGAAAACTCATCAAAAAATCCAAAAAAGATCAAAATGTCCTAAGAAAATCAATCTTCATAAAAAACATTCAAAAAATTGCAAAATCCCAAGCAATAAAGCCAACTCAGTTATCAAGAGAGAAAATGGTGATCATGCCCAGTTAATCACTGTCACAATCATGATCTTTGTGAACTAGCATTGGACCCATCTGACACAGCTTGATCAGCTTCCAAAATAATTAAATCAATCTATCAATTTTCACAATCATGAGCTTTGTGAACCTGCATTGGGCACATATGACAAAGCTTGATCAGCTGCCAACATGATCAAATTAACCTATCAATTGTCACAATCATGAGCTTTGCAAACCAACATTGGGCCCATTGACACAACATGATCAGCTACCAACATGATCAAAGCAATCAATCAATCAATCACATCAATCATCTCACACAGTGATGGGTATGCTCAAACCAGACAGGTCAATCTTATATGAGTAATCTATTATTGAAACTAGACACACTCAAGAAATCAAGCCAATCAAGCCTATCCAAAGAGTCAAGCCAATCAAGAGAATCCAACTGCATCAAGGAACCATCCAAAATGTTGACTAGGTCAGTCAAGTTGGTTAGATGTTAGTCTATATTTCACAGTTATGTTCTTACGCTACTCCAGGATCCACCATGTGAGGAGAGTAGCTATGATAGATCATGACTTATTTTCTTTGATTTCTGTCTGTTGAATGTTCACTTTGATTTCAGGGCCATGATGATTTAGGATAAATGCGGTATGCACTGTCACTAATCTGGCAACCGTGCAGTTCCATGATCTGAGCTTAACCATGGGAAAGAATTGGACATTCCTTCTATTTTATTTTTCTTGTTTGGTTTTATAGAATCAAGAGCCTGCAACACTATTCAGATGGACTCTGAGTTTCTTTGGAGTTCTTTCTTTGTTTCTATAGTCTTTCCCTTTATGTTGTAAACAAGAACTCACGATGCTATCTAGATGGACTCTAGGGGTGTAGGAGTTCTATCTTGTTTTCTTGGATTTCCCTTTCAGAAATCAAGAACTCGCAGTGTTATCCAGATGGACTCTGGGTGCATAGGAGTTCTATCTTAGTTTCTTTGTTTTAGATTAATTCAGAGGACAAGCGGTATCCCGATGGTCAATATCTGGGTGCTTTTAATTCTCTTTCTTTTCAAACAGGGAACATAGTTGAACCCAGATGGTCAATATTTGGGTGCACTAGGTTCTCTTTCTATTCAATCTCTCTACTCCTTCCGCTATTAAGAGGTCATGGTGGTATCTAGGTGGTATGTGATCTGGATCATTCGACGCTCTTTGGAATATTAGAAAATCACATGTCAGTATCATAGGAAAAGTAAATCATCCATATACGAGTTTGTATAATAGAATCATATTGCATATACATCTCATCATCTAAACCACTAAATAATGTAGAATCATACATATAGAAAGTAAACCATTGCACATCATATTAAAAACACTAGCTGCATCTCATATAAATCAAACTATCTGAGTACAATGAAAGGTCGCAAGTCTGAACAAAGAAGGTAATCAACATATAGTCAATAAATATCAGTGTGTTAGAATATGAAAATGGATACTACTCAGAGTATATATAATGACAACACTACAAAAATGGTACATGATACATAAATCAGGTCAACATGAGCTACCCCCACCCTCGCCAGGACGTGGACAAGGGGGTGGCATATCAGAAGGTGGTCTATGGGATGAACTAGGTGCTCCAATACCACAACTCTAAGATCGCTGGGCTTTGCTAGATCTCTGGGATGCTGTATAACTAGGCACCCTCTGCACTGCAGGAACTGTGCCCTCATAATGATGCCTCTAGTACTCGATCTCTCTCTGAGCATCATGCCTAGATCTATAGTACCTATCAAGAACATCCCTGTGTGAGGCAACCTACACATTGTCAATAAAAGAATGCACCTTAGCTTGAGCCTGATGCTCTCTAGACTCAGCTACTGTAACCCGAGCCTCCAAAGCAGTGGCATGTGCATCAGATGAAGTAAGCCTAGCCTGAAGGTCCTGTACCTGCTAGGTGAGGTGCTCCAACTCTGAGGGATCATCCTCCATACCTCCCATAGCCACATCTATCTCCCCTCCTCTGCCCTGTCTCCCAATCCCTCACCTCCTCTCCCCCTGACAACCCAGGAATCATCATCACTCTCTGAGCTCTCACCTGTACTACTGCCAGTGCTGCCACCATCAGTAGAGGAAATAGTCTCTACACTCTGCTCATCTAGAGCCTCCACATCTATGTCACCAATCTCAATATCAATATCCTCAATAACTACTCTGAACTCCTCTCTAGGAGACAAAACAACACCTGTCCACCGATGAACTCTCCACACAAACTGGGGTGCCTCCTCCTCCATAGCCTCCTCATCCTCCAAAATGGTACCCAAACCAACTCGAGGACTACTACTCTAAGCCCCACTTTGACCACCTCTAGTCCTAACTCTACCACCAACACCCCCAGGACCACGATCATCTCTCCCATCATCTCCCCCCGTCCTCTGTCTCTCCCCTATCCCTACCTCCATCATGACCCCTACCTCTAGCTTGAAAAATACCTCTCCCTCCATCCCGACCTCCCCTACCACACCGTACCCGCCAGACCCTCCTCATAATGGTCCTGGCAATAGGACACAAGACATCTATAAGAGCAGTTGGCCGGGCCTGCACCCAATGAGCATCATACTGAGGTGTAGTGCCCACCAAAAGACAAATTCAAATATCAGTACCCACACAGATAAGGACATAAGTATCAAAATGAGATATGAGCAAGTATCAAAGAGAAAAAAGGAAGTATATAAGCAATTAGAAAACAAAACAAACCTGCATCTACAGTAGCCGAGTGCCAGGTTCATGCAATAGGAAGTAATCCTAAAAACTCAGTACAAGAGACATCAAGAGATACGACACCACCCCAAATAGCAGAATCCCTCGATCTATGAGCAAAGTAAGCATAAGAGTCAGACACGTCCTGCCGCTCACCGAACTGACGCAACACCCTGTCGATGTTGTGAAAGTCAATCATATAGATGTGATCAGTAACACATCAAATCAGGTACCTCTACTAGCGATAGAAGGGAAGATGGATGTCCTCTCCATCCCAGACTAGGCAATCTCTATAGGGCCTCCAAATAAAGTAAGGAATAATGTCCAACTGCTGCCGCCAGTACATCGAATGACCCATGTGGCTCTGAACAATGGCTCCATCATACATAAAAATATATGGCCTATCAGTAGGAAGAGAACATGTACCAACATGACGACATACAACAATATGCTCCCATGCCCATATCTACAGGAGAGTCTCACCATAGCCAAGTGACTTACCATCAAGGTAAGCGGTGTAAAACATATGAAAATGCATGTGGGCCAACATGCATGGACCCCAAGAAAATACTGTATGATCCCTGACCATACTCTGCAACACAGTACCAAAGTCGACAGAAAATTTACGCTGTCGACAATCAGGGTATAAGATGCCACATATCAAACTGCCCAGTAAAGTGGACAGCTTGTCAAGGCCCAAATCGAATCTGGACCATGGAATATCATAATCACCAGACAATCCAAGCTGATCCTGGGGTAATCCAGAAAGCTCGGTCAATGAAACAATACCAGTATAGGTGGAATACTCTACAAGCTCACCCTGGATCAGGAGCTGGAGGATGTGATACACATCCTCCAAGTGATAGTACACTCACCAGTCGGTAACCAGAAAGTGCATGTCTTAGAATAGCACCGCTCTATAAGAGTGGAGATCAGACCCCTATTGGTTATGATCTTAGGCATATGGCAAATCCAGTATAGACCTAGCTCTCTAAGAACTACCTCTCATCATTTGTGAGCTGGAACCTGTACACAAGACCTGCCGGCCTCGACTCTCGACACCATAGAATTTGCCTGGTGAACTGCACACATGAATACATCACAAAAATATCAGTATCAGTCATCCAAGAAGGTATCAAAAGATAAAATATACAGACATCAGACAAAGGAATCAAGCAAATAGTGCTAAAAAATTGACTGCGGTAATAAAACCCTACAATTGCGGTACTTTTAGGTGATTGCAAAACATAACAAGCAAGTGCGGAACACAAATTGCAAATGCAGCATTAAAGATTGTCAATTGCGGAACAATTATCAATTGTGATCTCTAAACTGCAATTGTGGCATTAAAACCACAATTGCGGCAAAACCATAGATGATTGCAGCACAACGTGAAAATTTACAAAAAAAACAAATCTTGAAAGCAATAAATGCAAGCATTAATGACATGCAAACTAATAAAACTCACCGGAGGTCCTACACCTGCTGGCCTTTGATAGGTCTGAACTCGGTCAAAAATGTGCGTCACACCAGGAAGGCCTGCCATCGCAAGAAAATAGGAGGAAAAAGACAGAAAGCTGAAGGCTTACTCACCAAGAAATCAAGAGCTCCAAGATCGCAATGTGACAAATGAATGACTCTCTTAGCTATTTAAAGAGGTTCAGAAAAAACCCTAATTTCACTACGACCTCTGAAATTTCTTCCCGATCCCTGGAATCTTTGACGGTCAATAACAGGGGCATTTTAAAGTATTTTTCAAATCTATCAACTACCCAAATTCAGAAATTGCAGTTTCAACAAATCAATGCTCATTTTGTGACTTTTTGATCAAATTTGTTGAGGGGGCATAAATACGCTTACTACTGCCAGGGCAAAATCAAAGAATCTTTGACACACTTCGACAAGTCACATCGCATCAAAGAGGGGTAAATATAGACACCCAAAAATGGACAGGCTTGCAACTTTACATTAAAAACACTAATTTTCATCTATTAATTAATGGTTTTTTAATAATTAATTAATCATCTATTTTTCTCTAAATTCATTCCCCAAATCATCTAATCAAATTCTCAAAATTAATTAAATAATTAATTTTATTTAATTAATTAACCATAATTGATCAATTACCATTAATTAATTAATTAAATTCAATTTCCTATAGTTTAAATTCAAATATTTGATCTTACTAGTTAAATTCTTCCAATTAAATTAATTTCAATTAAATTAATTTAATTTCATTCAATAAAGCAATTCTAAATAAAAAAGAATTCAATTATCTCACATGTTGAAAAGATTAATTAAATAAATGAATTAAATATTCATTTATCTTCAAAGAGATAACTCCAATCAGTCCACATGGGTAACTTCACACAGCTCTTCAGTTCAAAAATGTAACTCACAATTAGCTCTTTAGTCAACCAAGCTCTATCTCCTCTTTACCAAATGAAGAGGTGGAGTTTATTGATGGCTTCTCCAGTTCCTTTTAATCTCAACCATTCATCTCCCTATCTCTGGGATTGATCTCGAACGTTCATATCATCACCAATTCCTATATAATAAACTCTTCATAACCATTTGAAGGATCTAGGATTTCAAGCTCTCGTGCGCCATTACTATGTTAGTTTGGTTCTAGCATTCAAGCCATCTTGCGATCACATACACATTTCAATTAGCAAATTCTCGACGCTTCTCAAGTCATAGATGCTGCCCCGCCAATACTGAGCATCAAGAACAACATTTCGGAAGGAGTAGAGAGAAACTATTTAACTATTTTCACAATCTACAAGATGCCCAAACAATCATTTTGCGTTATCAACAAATTAATGCTTCTATTGTGACTTTTTACTCAAATTTGTTGAGGGGGCATAAATACACCTGCTATCGTTAGGGCAAGATGGGGCAGGATCAAAGCAGAAGATTCTTTGACACAACGTGACAAGCCACAATGCATCAAAGACGGGCAAATGTAGACACCCTAAAATAGACATACTTGCAACCTTAAATTAAAAGACTAATTTTCATGTATTAATTAATAGTTTTTTAATTATTAATTAATCATCTAATTTCTCTTAATACATTCCCCAGATCATTTTAATCATTTCCCCAAAATTAATTAAATAATTAATTTTATATAATTAATAACCTTAATTAATTATTCTTCATTAAGTAATTAAATTCAATTTCCTAAAGTTTAAATTTAAATATTTAAACTTTAGGAATTAATTCTTCTAGTTAAATCAATTTCATATAAATTAATTTAATTTCACACAATAATTCAGTTCTAAATAAAAAAGAATACAATTATCACATGTTTGAATACTTTAATTACAAAAATTAATTAAATATTTAAATAAATCCTTTCTCAAGTTCAAAAAGGTAACTCATGATCAACTTTTGAGTTAACTAAATATTACCTCTTCTCTCCAAGTGAAGAGGTGGAGTTTACTGGTTGCTTCTTAGTTAACTAAAATATTATCTCTTATCTCCAAGTTGAAGAGGTGGAGTTTACTAGTTGCTCCTGAGTTAAACTAAAATATTATCTCTTCTCTCCAAGTTGAAGAAGTAGAGTTTACTAGTTGCTCCTCAGTTAACTAAAACATCACCTCTTCTCTCCTAGTTGAAGAGGTGGAGTTTACTGATTGCTTCTCCAGTTCCTTTTGATCTCAACCATTCATTCTTTAATCTCTAGGATCAATCTCAACCATCCAAATCATTTTTCATAATCTATATAACCAACCCTTCACAACCATTTTGAGGATCCAGGATTTCAATCTTTGTGCACTCTTACTCTACAAGATTCTCACGAAGCATCAAAGCATTCTTGTGTTCATATCAACATCATTTTCTCAACACTCCCAAGTCACAGACGCTGTCCATACCAATACTAAGCTCCATTCATTAGCGTTTCATGAGTAGAGAGAAGCAATAGAAGCTTTGAACATTTGTGGCTTGCATTCATTTGTTTTACTCTATCTTTCTTGTTATTTTATTGTTCATAGATTCGATCTTAGTAGTTTTATTGCTTTCCCCCATTGCAAATTGGTGCTACTAACCCTTGTTATTCGAGTTGGAGCAGGATTGGAACTACGCACTAAGAATACAATAAAACACACAAAATCATATTGCACATAATTGTTTCTTTTGAAAATAAGCATTTTTTGTATTATTCATTTTCTACCATTAAAAGAAGAAGTATACAACATTCTAGCTAATATTAAACATTTGGAAATCTCCATAAATACAATTCTTTTGTTGCAACTTTACAAATTATGAAATTCTTTTACAACTCAAAGTAAAAATTCATATACAAGAATTCAAGCCTTTCACCAAGGATTACAAAATATAATTCTTTACATCATAATCATATTTCCAAATACAAATAAACTTCAAACTCTAGCAACAAAGGGGAAACATGCTCATTTCTCTAACACCATTCTCATCCATTCTTGTATAGGTACAAACCTATAAATAAAAGTTGTGTCTTGACCATGAAGGCTTACCTCCTATCCTAGGTCTTTACAAGGCCACCCCCGAGCTAGGAGAACTAAGAACCAAATGGGTTACAATCAACTAGAATATATTTACAAACAATAACATTTACACCACATTCATCTAAACATAGAATTCCAAATCAAAGGCTATCACAGAAGTCACTGATTGACTTATACAGAGGGGTGATGGTGGACCAAGTATCCAAGAGGAGAAAGGTGCAAATACACAATACCAATGGATTCACAAGGCTTACACATAAACTTACTTTTTTTCTTCCTTTCCCCTTTCAATAAAAAATCCTTATTATCCCCAAATGTCTACCAACCAAAAAATCCCCTTATGACTCCCATTTTATAAAAAATAGAACATCGAGGATCCCATAATCCTTGCTTCCCTCTCTTCCAAGAAGAGAGACTCTACACTCTATGGAATGTCCAAAATTCCCTTCACCCCCCAAGACTTTTCTTCCCTCTCAAGGGTGAGTTTGGCCTTGCACTCCCAAAAAAAAACAAGAAAAAAGACTCAATGCAAGAACAATAACCAACAACCATAAGAACTTCATTTCAACTCAACAAATGTACACATAATTCTACTAAAGAAAATAAAATTTTCTTAACAAAAGAAATACACTCAATGCACTTCATGGTGAGATGATACCAACATCTAATCCAGGTATAGGAAAAATTTGAAATTTCAACAAGAGTTTCCCCAAAAACTAGTGTCAACTTTCTTAGCCCCAAAAATTCTTCCCAAAACAAAAAAAGAAAGTCTCTAAAACTAGAGAGTGGGTCAACAACCACAATGTTTCTCCAAAATCCCTCTAAAATGCTTCCTACCCACCTCCCAAGCAATTTTCATAAAGAGGGTGTGGCTCTAGAAAGTCATTTTATCCATTCTTGTCTCCCTTCATAAATGAGATGGAGACCAAAAATGGGAAAACAGGGATGGGCTTGTCCTTTTTTGCCAAATCCAAATTTTTCCACTTGACTTAAGAGACATTTTAGATGGGTCATAAATGAGTTATGAGCTCTATTTTTACCAAAATATAATCCCCAACTCATAGTATACCAAGTGGAGTAGTTAAAATTGACCCAAACTACACCCTAGGGGCTCTTTTAACCCTCCAAAAAGTCACCTAAAGTTTACCTACGGGTTCAATAAGATTTGACCGAATTTATGGCTTTTACTCAAGTGGCCTACATAGGAATACTAAAAAGTATTTGAATTCATTTATTTTACACAACCTCCCTCAAATGGACATGACATTTCCAATACAGACACATTACAAGTGTCAAGTGACACCATAAAATACACATAACAAAAATACACTTGGCATGTCCATTTTGGGATTACATAATTAACAAAATGTAAAATTGAACATTCACACCAACATTCACTTTCACAAATATAACACATTACATACTGTATGCATGGACTAAAATTTATAACACTCTTGAATGACGAGGGGTTAGTAGCACCGATTTGCAATGGGGGAAATCTATAAGAAACAAGCTACTAATAAAATGTTGGAATTATGTTATATTTGTCATCAGTGAAAACACTTATTTGATTTTGAATGCTTACCGAGCTCATCACTCAGTCCACAGCTTATACCAAGCATTCAGTAATCACCTTGTAACGCTCAGCGGTTAAACAGTTCAAACCGAGCAGAACAGTGGTCACCGAGCATATAAACAGTTCAGCAGCGGTTACCGAGAAGAGCAACATTTACCAAGCAGACAGTAGTCATCAAGCTTCACCGTAACTACCGAGCCATCAGTCGAAGCCAACTGAGAAGTCAGTTACTACCGAGTCACCAGAGGTTACTGAGTGACACTATACCTACCGAGTCACCAGCGGCTACCGAGTTCCAAGCTACACTTCGGGACTAGTATGGACCGAGCTTCTACTCTTACCGAGAGCATGACGATGCTGAGTATTGTAGTGGATGCCGA
>MU228094.1:5240694-5261407 GCA_018584345.1 Thuja plicata
TGCTTGCAGTAGATTAGATAAATGAATGGTTAAGTATATACAAGTACATAAATGATTTAAAGTTTTAAGAGTTACTGATTCACCCCTCCCCTCTCAGTAACTTGGCTAGTCTTGATTATTTCCAACATAAAAAAACTATGAATCAATAAAATGTACAAGCAAATAAGAGAAAAACAAATGAATGAAAACCCAATTGCTTGAAGCTTCTATTGTATCTCTCTACTCCTTCCAAAATATATTTTGTGTGATGCTCAGTATTGGTGTGGGCAACGTCTATGACTTGGGAGGGTTGAGAATATGATATTGAATTGCTTTGTGATCGCAAGATGGCTTGATGCATGAACCAATCTGACAGAGTAATGGCACATGTGGGCTTGAAATCCTGGATCCTTCAAATCGTTATGAAGGGTTTGTTATATAGAAATTGAGAATGAGATGAACGGTTGAGATCAATCTCAGAGATAGAAAGATGAATAATTGAGATCAAAGGGAACTGGAGAAGCCATCAGTAAACTCCACCTCTTCAACTGAGAGAGAGGAGATAGAGTTTGATTAACTTAAGAGCTAATTTTAAGTTAGCTTTTAGAACTGAAGAAGTGGGTGGAGAAACTCATGTGAACTGAAGAGGTGGGTGGAGTAACCCATGTGATCTAATTAAAGTTATCTCTTTGAAGATAAATGAATATTTAATTCATTTTTGAAGTTAAAGTTTTCAACATGTGAGATAATTGAATTCTTTTTTATTTACAATTGCATTATTTGGATGAAATAAAATTAATTTAATTAGTAAGTTTAAATATTTCAATTTAAACTTTAGGAAATTTAATTTAATTAATTAATTAATGAAAATTAATCAATTAAGGTTAATTAAGTAAATAAAATTAATTATTTAATTAATTTTGAGAATTTGATTAGATGATTTGGGGAATAAAATTAGAAGAAAAAGATGATTAATTAATGATTAAACACCATTTATTAATAGATGAAATGAATTTAGAAGAAAATAGATGATTAATTAATGATTAAAAAATTATTAATTAATAGATGAAAATTAGTGTTTTTAATGTCAAGTCGCAAGTCTATCCATTTTAGGGTGTCTACATTTTCCCCTCTTTGATGCATTGTGGCTTTTCACAGTGTGTCAAAGATTCTTTGTTTTGATCTTGCCCCGACGATAGCAGGTGTATTTATGCCCCCTCAACAAATTTGAGCAAAAAGTCAGGACATGAGCGTTAATTCGTTGAAAATGCAAATTGATAATCTGGGTATCTGACTGATCTTGAAAATGCCTCATTATGCCCCTCATATTGAGTGTTGAATTTTTCAGGGTGCAGGAAGATAAATTTGAGGTCCTGGAGCAATTAGGGTTTTTTCAAAACCTTTATAAATAACTAGGTGAGCCATTCATTTGTCACTTTGCACTCTTTGAGCTTTGGGTATTTGGTAAGTTTTTCTCTTATTTTCTCTACTTTTTTTGTGTTTATTGAGCTATGGCGGGCATTCCTAGGGTCTTGCACATGTCTGATTAGGTTTGGAATTTTTGTCATCTAGCTGGCGCAGGACATTTGATGAGTGACCTTGTCCCTTTATCATTAATGCTTCATTTATTGCATTTTAAAAAAGTAGGTTTTTTGTCTTTTTGCATATGACACTGCAATAGGTTGTGGTTTTGCCGCAATTACGGGTCCTGTGTTGCAATTGCTGGTTGCATGCCACAATTAATAACTGTGCCGCATTCACATGCTTTAATACCATAATTGCCGGTAATATGCTGTAATTGATGGTAGGGTGCCACAAATGTATTAAAAATGCTGCATTTTCCCTAAAAATGCCGCAATTGAACTATTTGTACTTTATATATTTGTTTTGTACTTTATTTGATAAGGCAGTTACTATCTTGATATTGATATTTTCTCTTCTGATGTTGTGCAGTTTGTTGAGACTATTCTATGTTGCTGAGAGTCAAGACCCACCGGGTTAGTATATTAATTCCAGTTATCTGAGGTTGAGAGAGATGTCTTGAGGTAGCTAGGTCTATACTAGGTTTGTTATATACCTGAGATCATGACCAATAGGGGTTTGATCTCCTCTCTCTTAGAGTGGTGGCATTCAAAGACATGCACTTTTAGATTACCGTCTGGAGAGTGCACAGTCACTTTGGAAGATTGTTATCACATTCTTCAAATTCCTATCTAGGGTGCCCTTGTAGAGTATGATCAGGAATCTAGTGTCACTGCTCTGTCCGAGCTATCCGTTCTTCCCCAGGATCAGTTAGGCATGTCTGATCCTTATGATATCCCATGGTCTAGATTTGGCATGGGTTTAGACTGATTGAATACCTTGTTAGGTAGTTTGATTTGTGGGATCTTGTGTCCCGATCGTCGGCAACACAAATTATCTGTTGGGTTCGGTGCTCATCAACAGGGTTTGGTTAGAGATCATACAATATATGCTTGGGGTCCTTGATGAACTATAACTGATTGAATGTTTAAAGATGACAAGTTGATGATCACCAAGCCAAAGAATGTAAATGCAAGCCATTAAATTAATTAATGTATTGTATTGTCATTGATGTCAACTTGATATGGTATGATTTCTCATACACATATTGTCACAACACTTAAAGATCTGAAGAGATAAAGTTTTTGTTTTTGGTAATCATGTACACTGAGTGATAGTAAACCACGACAGACAGTGAACCCCAAGCATAGAAGTTCATAGTGTTAACTGATGAATAGTGTTAGCTGAGAAAGTGATGCCCGAGAATGCATTACTGAGCTAATTGAAAGTTGGCCGATGAGAACAGAAGTTAGGATACAAAAAAACACTTAGCTGGCAGGAGCTATATTTAGAGTTAACTGATTATTTTGTTTATTTATATCGGTCAGTTAAAAGCTAAAGATAAGAAGGAGATTTAAAGCATGTTTTATTCCAAAAAACAAGGAGAGATTGACAGAATAAAACTAAAGAAAGCATGGTGAGATTTACAGATCAAGAAGTGATCAATGAAGAAACAAGAAGGATAGAAGAACGGTGATATTATTTCTATATAAAGAGACAAGTAATTCATTATGAAAGAAGAGAGGAGTGCTGAAGAGAATTTTGGTGAAGATAGAAGTCTTCATGCAGATCTGATCATACAGGCTGAGGAATAGAGCAATGAATTCTGCAGACACCAACCAACAAAGAAGAAACAACATTCATTGAGAAGAAAGAAGTAGAGAAAAGGAATTGAAGAGAACATTGATCAGAAGAGGTATTATGGACTTACAATAGATCTGGACATCTGCAAAGTTTAGTTTTATTTATGAATAGATCATTTAGCGTTTCAGTTTAACCATTGGATCATAAAATATCTTAACATAGTGGGATTTAACCAACCTTAATATATTGAGATACATCCCAAGGAGTATCAAAAGGTTTTCATGTTGACATCATAGTGAATGCTAGGTCAAGTGATAAATTGTTAGTCTTAAATCCTCTAACAAGGTTGCACTTAACAGTGTGTTTGTAACCTTTAACATGGTTGGCTCTTCATCGAGCTCACTTCAGAAGAGTAAAAATTCTGGGTTACGAGTCCCAAGTGGTGTTTCCCTTAACAAGGTTTCCACTTTAAAAATCCATGTGTCAAATGTGTATATGGTTCATTGCTTTGAATTTTTTCTTTACACATTACTAAAATAGGATTGATCGGTAAACACTAAGTTATTTACTGATATTTGGTAAAGGTTAAGAAAAGATAAACTGCTATTTGGTAAAGCTTAAGAGAAAGATAAATAGTATATTCACCAAGAAACATATATATGTTAGATTCACACAAGGCATACATATTGTAGGAATGAATATAAATGGAGGTTTTATATTTGTGGTATAAAGTTTTGGTTGAATTATTGGATCAATTTTTGAGGCCACTGATTCACCCCCCTCTCATTTAATCTAACAATTAGTGTCTGAGATTGTGTGATTGGAAGAGAGTTTTAAGACTCAAGCTAAAGATCACAAGATGAGAAAAATGGATGTGCCTATGTTGAACAAGGACAACTTTGCATCTTGGAAAAGCAGGATAAGACTCCACCTATCAGGTATTGGAAATGATGTCACACAATACTTGGATGCTAAATTTGTTTTACCTACTGGACCACTGACAATTGTCAATTGAGAGAAAAGCATGAACACAATTCTATGATGATAGAAATTGCTTCCTCACTCTCTGATGTTGAATTTGAAGATGTAAAATCATGAACCACTCCAAAGAAACTATGGGACAAACTCAAGCTAGTGCATGGAGGAGATAAAAATGTGCTGAGAGAAAATGTAGAAATCCTAAGAGGAAAGTTTGATGACCTAAGAATGAAGGAAGGAGAAAACATCACTTAGTAAAGTAGCAGAATCAAAGAGGTTGTTAATGCTATCCAAGGAGTAGGAGGTATACTTGAAGAAGAAACAATGGTAAGTAAAATTATCAGAACCTTATTTCCTTTTTATGCTATTAGAGTATCTGCTATACAAGAAATGAGAGCAATAGAAAATAAAAATATTACTCTAGATAGTTTGATTGGTAGACTTATTTAATTTGTGATGAATAACTTTGACAACAATGTCTTACCAACTATTGAGTCTGCATTCAAATCTTCTTTGAAAATAAGTAAATCAAGTCATAAAAACACTATGAGAAATGATAGTGAAAGTGATAGTGATGAAGAAGAACTTGATGAGATTGAAACACTAATGTCTAGAATATTGTAGAGAGGCAAAGGTAGATACAAAGGTAAATTACCATTGATATGTTTTAATTGTAAAGAGATTAGACACTTTTCTGCTAGATGTCCTAACAAGAGAAAATAAGACATAAACAATGACAAATCTAATGAAAAAAAGTTTGACAGAGGTGATGACTGAGATTACTGAAGCAACTGACAATCTGACATAAGAGATAACTGAGACTACAAGGAGAAAGGAAAGAAGTCTTGTTACTTGGATGAGAACAAAGTTGAGAATACTCACACTGAATCTAATGAAGATATTGAGGTGCTATTTGTTGCTATAAAGGATGATTCAGACAAATAAGAAAGGTATGTGAAACTGCACTCATATCTAAGGTTAGTAAAAATGATGTCTGGATTATTGATAGTGGTTGTACTCACCATATGACTGGAGATAAGGAAAATTCTAAAACTTTTGAATATTATAATGGTCGATTAGTAAGAATGGGTAATGACTCACCTTGTCCGATTGAAGGTAAAGGAACCATCATGTTGAATAATCTGATCAGATGTGAAAATGCATACTGGATGAAAGGACTTAACTATAATCTATTGAGTGTTTCACAACTAAATAAAACTAGACACCGAGTTGCATTTGAGAACAGAAAGACAAAGATCTATAGTGAATCAGGAAGGTTGATCGGTACTGGTGAACAAAGAAAAGGTAACCTATTCCATCTTGATTATATTAAGACAAATTGTTTAATGGATAGAAACAAAGACATTTGGTTATGGCATAAAAGGTTATGTCATGTGAATTTTGACAATATGTTTAGGATAAGCAATAAAAGAAAAGTAAGAGGGTTACCGAGCATGTCAAAACCCGACCATGTCATATGTAAGAATTGTCAAAAAGGTAAAATTACAAAGTCTATTTTCAAGAGAAACCTACACATATAATGCTATTCTAGAGTTAGTCCATACTGACCTATGTGGACCAATGAGAACAAAGAGCTACTATGGTGATAGATAATTCATTCTCTTTGTTGATGATTATTCTAGAATGATGATTGTTATGTTCTTAAAAGAGAAATCAGAAGAATTCAAGATGTTTAAATGGTATAAAGCTATAGTTGAAAAAAAAAGTGGAAAGGAACTAGAATGTCTAAGATTAGATAGAAGAGGATAATTAATTTCTAATGAATTCACTAACTTTTGTAATGAGAATGGAATTCAAAGACAGGTTTCTGCACCGAAAACACCACAACAAAATGGGATTGCTGAAAGAAGGAATAGATCTATTGTTTATTGGGCTAGAACATTGATGATTGAGAAAGGCATCACACAAAAATTCTAGAGAGAAGTTGTCAGTACTTCTGTCTACACATTAAACTGAGTTCAATTGAAGAAAGACACCAATAAGACACCTTATGAGATATGGTATGGATACACACCCAATGTAAGTTACTTTAGAATTTTTGGAAGTCAATGTTATATTTTGAAAGATGATATAAATAGAGAGCTTGAATCCAAAGGTGATGAAGGAATATTTCTAGGTTATTTTTCCAAAATCAAGGCTTATAAATGTCTTAACAAATCCTCTAAGAAAATTATTGAAAGTGCAAATGTAAAAGTGGATGAATTTGTTGAGAAAAATGATGAGGAAAGAAGAAAGGAACTGGAAGAATGCAACAAATTTTTCTATAGTGAAGAACTTGAAATTCTGCCCGAGCAACAGTGTATCACTACCGAGTGACATAACAATGCACCCGAGCATTAGGCAACAAACACCAAAAATCAGGAAATTGCTCACAATGATGTACCGAGCAATGAAGATCAAAATGAGGGTCAAGATGATGATCATAATGATGAACATAGATCTAAACTGGTACTTTCCAAGTATGTCATAAGACACCATCCACAAAATGAATTCATAGGAGACAAAAAGTCTAGAATGAGAACAAGAAGTAAGTCACTAAACACTAGATGTCTGATTTGTGATTTTGAGCCTAAATATGTTAATACTACACTTGAAAGTTAAGAATGGGTCAGTGCTATAATGAATAGATTGAGCAGATTGAGAAGAAAAAAACATGGACATTAGTACCTAGACTAAATGACAAGAATGTCATTGGTACCAAATGGATATTCATAAACAAACTGAATGAGAATAGAGAAGTCACAAGGATCAAAGTAAGATTAGTATGCAAAGTGTATGCGCAAGAAGAAGGTATTGACTATGGAGAAACCTTTGCACCTATTGCTAGACTAGAAGGAGTCAAAATTCTACTTGCTTATGATACTCTCAAAGGATTCAAAGTATACCAAATGGATGTCAAATCTGCATTCCTAAATGGAATACTAGAAGAAGAAGTATGCATTGAACAACCAGAAGGGTTTGTTGATCCTAACAAGAGTAACATGGTTTTTAGACTACACAAAGCCTTATATGGATTGAAACAAGAACAAAGAGCATGCTATGAAAGACTTCACTCTTATCTCATAAGTATTTGATTTGTGAGAACAAGTGATAACAGTAATCTGTATTCAAAAGAAGATACTAATGATAACATTCTGATTGCTGAAATATTTGTTGATGATATCATATTTGGAGGCAATGATATCTTATGCAATTCATTTGCTGATGAAATGAGCAAAGATTTTGAGATGTCAATGTTTGGAGAGATCAAATTTTTTCTTTACAAATTCTTCAACAAGATGTAGGAATCTATATCACACAATTAAAATACATCAAGGAAGTTCTGAAGATATTCAAGATGGAGGACTCCAAGCCAGTTGGAACACCTATGGAAAGTGGTGCAAACTGACAAAGGAAGACAAGTCAACAGAGGTAAATCAAACCTTATATAGATCCATGATTGGAAAAATCATGTATGTTGTACATACTAGACCAGATATAGCACATGCAGAGCACATGTAGTTGGAATAGTTGAAAGGTTCTCTACTTATCCCAAGGAATCCAACATGACTATTGTCAAAATAATTCTGAGATATCTAAAGAATATCGAAGACTATGGCCTATGGTATAATAAAGAAGGCAAATTTGAGCTTCAAGTCTATACATATGTTGATTGGGCCAGAAACATAGATGATAGAAAGAGCATAACATGAAGAGAATTATTTATGGGTGACCGACTTGTCACATGGATAAGTAAAAAGCAAGGATGCATATCACAATCAACTGTAGAAGTAGAATATGTGGTTGTTTCTACAAATTTCTCTAACATTGTTTGGATCAATAAATTACTGAAAGGTATGAATATGGAAATCCTTGATCCAGTGATTATCTATTGTGATAATACAAGTGCAATAAACATCTCAAAGAACCCTATCATGCATGCTAAGATAAAGAATATTGCTATCAAGTATCATTACTTAAGAGAAGAAGTAAAAGAGAAAGAAGTGATACTGGAATATGTACAATCCAAAAAACAATTAGTAGATATATTTACAAAGCCATTGCCAAAAGATACATTTGAGTACCTGAGGAAGAGACTAGGGGTCTGACCCTTGTCTACTAGTCACTAAGCTGACTAGAAGGCTGCATTAGCATATACATTATCAAAAGATCATTCATGTTGATGCAAGCAAAGAGATGGATTGCAATGATATATCAGTAAAACAAAGGTACTTCTCAGAACCGAACACCAGAGATATTATTAGCTACAACAGAGCTGTATTGCTGATGGACAGAAGAATTCAATGATATATTTTTGTTTGGCATTGCTATCAAAGGGAGAGATGTACTCAATGAATATATCCATATGAAATATCTATCATGATCATCCAAAGGGAGAGAATAATAAATATCCATCAGGAAGAGGAATAGTCAAAGGGAGAGAAAGATTCAAAGAAATATCCATCTAAGGGAGAGAATTGGAGAAAATTTAACAGTACATATCTATACATAAAATGGAGAAGAGATTCTACAACAACGAGAAAGATAGAATCAGAAGTTGCCACATCTATCCAGTGAAGGGAATAAAAGAATGAAGAAATTACTCTGCAAGAATCAAATCAAATCTAGAAGAGCTTAATGAGAGTCAAATACTTGAATTGGTTATATAAAAAATAGTTTGGGAGAGATTGATGAATACAACTGATATATTTGATACTGTTTTGGTAGTATATTTCCATCAATGCCAAAGAGAGAGATTGATGAACTATAATTGATTGAATGTTTGAAGATGACAAGTTGATGATCACCAAGCTATAGAAAGTAAATGCAAGACATTAAATTAGTTAATGTATTGTATTTTGATTGATGTCAACTTGATATGGTATGATTTCTCATACACATATTGTCAAAACACTTAAAGATCTGAAGAGATAAAGTTTTTTTCATCAATAATCATGTACATCAAGTGATAGTAAACCCCGACGAACAGTGAACCCCATGCACAAAAGTTCACAGTGTTAACCAACCGACAGTGTTACCCGAGCAAGTGATACCCGAGCAAGCATTACTGAGATAACTATATTTGTCACTAAATAGAAATGAAGTTGATGCCTGAGCTATCTACAATAGTTGTCAAGCACAATTGAAGTGCTGACCGACGAGAACTGAAGTTAGGATATGAAAAAACACTTAGCTGGAAGGAACTATATTTAAATTTAACTGATTGTTTACTTTATTTATGTTGATCAGTTAAAATGTAAAGATAAGAAGGAGATTTAAAGCATTTTTTATTTACAAAACAAGGAGATATTTATAGAATAAAACTAAAGCAAACATGGCAAGCTTTATAGATCAAGAAGTGATCAAAAAAGAAAACAAGAAGGATAGAAGATAGGTGAAATAATGTCTATATAAAGAGATAAGTAATTCATTATGAAAGAGGAGAGGAATGCTAAAGATAATTCTGGTGAAGATAGAAGTATTCATGTAGATTTGATCATACAGACTAAGGAACAGAACCAAGAATTCTATAGACACTGAGCAACAAAGAAGCAACAACATTCACCGAGAAGAAAGAAGTGGAGCAAAGGAATTGAATAGAACATTGATCAGAATAGGTATTATGGACTTACAATATATTTGAACATCTAAAAAGTTTAGTTGTATTTATGAATAGATCATTTACTGTTTCAATTTAACCATTGGATCAAAAAATATCTTAATAGAGTAGGATTTAACCATCCTTCATATATTGAGATACATCCCAAGGAGTATAAAAAGGTTTTCATGTTGACAACATAGTGAATGCTAGGTCAAGTGATAAAATATTAGTTTTAAATCCTCTAACAAGGTCGCACTTAACAGTGTGTTTGCAACCTTTAACAAGGTTGGATCTTCACCGAGCTCACTTTAGAAGAGTGAAAATTTTGGGTTACCGGTCCCAAGTGGTTTTTCCCTTGACAGGGTTTCTACGTTAAAAATCCATGTGTCAAATGTGTATATGGTTCATTGCTTTGATGTTTTTCTTTACAAATTACTAAAACAAGATTGATAGGTAAACACTAAGTTATTTACTGGTATTGGGTAAAGGTTAAGAAAAGATAAACTATTATTTGGTAAATCTTAAGAAAAGGATAAATAGTATATTCACCAAGCAGTATATATATGTTAGATTCACAAAAGGCATACATCTTGTAGGACTGAAGATGACTAGAGGTTTTATATTGTGGTATAAAGTTTTGGCTGAATTATTGGATTAATTTTTGAGGCCACTGATTCACCCCCCTCTCAGTTATTATAACAATCCTTGCATGTTGTCCCACATGTACTTTCACATATTTTATGCAGCTTACCTTGGAGGTAAGTCTCTTGGTTGTGGAGCCACTCTCTTACAGATATGGGCATGGGAGCATATTTCTGTGTGTAGGCCCATAGGTACTTGTGATATTCCTTTGGGGATTCCCTATGTGTTTATGTATGATTGCGCTATTGTTCAATCCCATATGGGACATATGATGTACTGGCGGCAATAGCTGGACATGATGCCTTACTTCTTCTAAAGACCTTACAGGGAATGTCTTGTGTGGGATGGGGAGGATGCACATCTTCCATTTTTTTGACAAAGGAGATTCTTTGTTGGGCGTGTCAGTTGACATGGTCATATGATTGATTTCCACAACATCGATAGGGTGTTGTGGCACTTCGGTGAGAGACAGGACATGTCAGACTCATATGCATATTTTTCTTGACGATCAAGAGCAATTACTCTTTGGGGCATTGTCATTTCTTTGGATGCTACTAGGACAAAGTTTATGGGGTTGCTTCTTATATCATGGACTTGGTGATCAACTACTGTTGATGCTGATATGTGTTTGGATTGTGCCCCTGCTTTATGTATTTCTCTTTTTTGATTTGTATATATGTAGCTATCTTTTCTACTTTATTAGATGTAGCTATTTTTTGATTTGTCACTTTATGCTTATCATCTATATGATATTGATGTTTGAATTTATATCTTTGCAGGAACGATTCCATAGTATGATGCATGGTGGTAACAATCTCGTCTTGATCCATTGACTGATGTGTCTTGCCCTATGGTTGGTACCATCCTGAGGAGGCCTCAAAAGGGATGGGGTAGCGGGAGAGATGGAGGTCATGATGGTGGAGGGAAGGATAGAGGGAGAGATGGAGGTAGGGATGGCGGCCGTGATGGAGGGCGGGGAGAGACGGAGGTCAGGATGGTGGTCGAAGAAGGGATGGTGGTCGTGGTGGCTGGGATGACAGAGATGATCCTGGTCCTAGCAATTTTGGTGGAGGGGTGAGGAATAGGGGTGGACATGGTAGTAGGCGGGTTGGATTGGGTGTCGTCCTCATGGAGGAAGAGGATTTAGAGGAGGAGGCACCGTTGTTGGTTTGAAGAATGCATCATCACACTACTGCTATACTGACTGAGAGAGTAGAGCATAGGGTAGTGATGGAGGATGTGGATATGGAGGATATGGAGATAGAATATATTGATGTTGAGGCATTGGGCTCTAGCTCATCTACTAGGAGCAGTAGTACTGGTAGTAGTACTAGTGGTAGTGAGAGTAGTTAGGAGGAGGGATTGGGGATCAGGGATGAGGAGGGGGATATGAATGTTTCCATGGGTGGGATGGATGTTGATCCATCAAAGATGGAGAGACTCATACAATAGGTATCTGATCTTCAGGATAGGTTGGCTTCTTCTGATACACGGGCCACTATATTGGAGAGTAGGGTGGCAGAAGTGGAAGCCAGGGCTACTGTTGCTGAGGACAATGAGTGATAGGATCGTTCAGAGATGTGATCTTTCATTGATAGTGTACAGGATGCATCCCATCGAGATGTTCTTGATCATTTTTATAGATCTAGGCATGAGGCCCAGAGAGAGATTGAGTACTGGCAGCGCCATTATGAAGGTGTTATTCCTTTAGCTCAGTGTGTGCCTAGTTATACAACTTCATAGAGATCTAGGAGGGAATAGAGGTCTGAAAGTAGTGGTATTAGAGCTTCTAGTGGTGAGGGTGGTGGTAGCTCCTGTTGATTCCATGGGCTTTCCATTTTGTATCATTTTGTACCATTTTTGTAGTGATGTTCCACATATTTATCTAATGTTGTACCGACATTGTATCTTGATATATTGATATATGACATCATGTTGATCACCTTCTTTTGTTCAGACTTGTGACCTTTCATTGTATTGAGATATTGAGACTTATATGAGATGTATCTATTGTGTTTATATGATGTGCATTGGTTTACTTTCTATATGTATGGTTCTACATGTTGATGTTTATATGGTGAAATGTGGATGCGATATGATTCTATTATGTAGACTCTTAGATGTATGATTTACTTTTCCTATGATACTGACATATGTATGCATGATGGTGCTTTGTGATATGTATGTTTATATGAGATATTAATGGATTCATTTGATTTATGATTACTATGTATGTAGATGTTGTTTTTCTTTTGTTTTCTAATGCACTTAAATGGAGTGAATGCAATCTATTATGCACAAAATATCTGAGTAATGCATGTGTTATTTAGAAGGAAGTTAGTATGGAATTTTTTCTCTGGGATCGATTGATTATGATTTGATTAGAAAATATGAGTGATAATTGATAGAAAGGATGGGTGACCCAAGTCGCTTCCGCATTTCCAATTTTGTCATCATTTAACCTTTTTATGAAATTTTGAAGAGCATCCAATTTTGTCATCATTTCTCCTTTTTATGAAATAGACGAATAAGAAAGGTATGTTGAAACTACACTCATATCTAAGGTTAGTAAAAATGATGTCTGGATTATTGATAGTGGTTGTACTCACCACATGACTAGAGATAAAGAAAATTTTGAAACTTTTGAATATTATAATGGTCGATCAGTAAGAACAGGTAATGACTCACCTTGTCCAGTTGAAGGTAGAGGAACCATCATGTTGAATAATCTAATCAGATGTGAAAATGCATATTGGGTGAAAGGACTTAACTATAATCTATTGAGTGTTTCAAAGCTGAATAACACATGACACCGAGTTGCATTTGAGAACAAAAAGGCAAAGATCTATAGTGAATCAGGAAGGTTGATCAGTACTGGTGAAAAAACAAAAGGTAACCTATTCTATCTTGATTATATTAAGACATATTGTTTAATGGATAGAAACAAAGACATTTGGTTGTGACATAAAATGTTGTCATGTGAATTTTGACAATATGGTTAGGATAAGCAATAAAATAAAAGTAAGAGGCTTACCGAGCATGTCAAAATCCGACCATGTCATATGTAAGAATTGTTAAAAAGGTAAAATGACAAAGTTTAGTTTCAAAACCTACACATCTAATGCTATTCTAGAGTTATTCCATATTGACCTATGTGGACCAATGAGAACAAAGAGATACTATGGTGATAGATACTTCATTCTCTTTGTTGATGATTATTATAGAATGATGACTGTTATGTTCTTAAAAGGGAAATCAGAAGAATTCAAGATGTTTAAATGGTATAAAGATATATTTGAAAAACAAAGTGGAAAGGAACTAAAATGTCTAAGATCAGATAGAAGAGGAGAATTAATTTTTGATGAATTCACTAAATTTTGTAATGAGAATGGAATTCAAAGATAGGTTTTTGCACCAAAAACACCACAACAAAACGGGATTGTTGAAAGAAGGAATAGATCCATTTTTGATTATGCAATAACACTGATGATTGAGAAAGGCATCACACAAACATTTTGGAGAGAAGCTGTCAGTACTCCTGTCTACACATTAAACCAAGTTCAATTGAAGAAAGACACGAATAAGACACCTTATGAGATATGGTATGGATACACACCCAATGTAAGTTACTTAAGAATTTTTGGAAGTCAATGTTATATTTTGAAAGATGATAGAAATAGAGAGCTTGACTCCCAAGGTGATGAAGGAATATTTCTAGGTTATTCTACCAAAAGCAAGGCTTATAAATGTCTTAACAAATCCTCTAACAAAATCATTGAAAGTGCAAATGTCAAAGTGGATGAATTTTCTGAGAAAAATGACGAGGAAAGTAGAAAGGAACCAGAAGACTAAAATAGATTTTTCTACAGTGAAGAACCTAAAACTCTAACTGAGAAATAGTGTATCGCTACTGAGTGACATAACAATGCACCCGAGCATCAGGCAACAAACACAAAAAATAAGGAAATTTCTCACAATGATGTACCCAGTGATGGAGATCAAAATGAGGGTCAAGATGATGATCATAATGATGAACATATATTTGAACTGATACTTGCCAAGTATGTCAGAAGACACCATCCACAAAACTAGATCATAAGAGACAAAAATGCTAGAATGAGAACAAGAAGTAAGTCACTAAACACTAGATGTCTGATTTGTGATTTTGACCCTAAATATGTTAATACTACACTTGAAAATTAAGAATGGATCAGTGCTATGAATGAAGAGATTGAGAAGAAAAAAACATGGACATTAGTACCTAGACTAAATGACAAGAATGTCATTGGTACCAAATGGATATTCAGAAACAAACTGAATGAGAATGGAGAAGTCACAAGGATCAAATCAACATTAGTATGCAAAGTGTATGCACAAGAAGAAGGTATTGACTATGGAGAAAAAATTGCACCCATTTCTAGACTAGGAGTCATAATTCTACTTTCTTATGCTACTTTCAAAGGATTCAAAGTATACCAAATGGATGTCAAATATACATTCCTAAATGGAATACTAGAAGAAGAAGTATACATTGAACAACCTGAAGGGTTTGTTGATCCTAACAAGAGTAACATAGTTTTTAGATTACACAAAGCTTTATATGGATTGAAACAAGCACCAAGAGCATGGTATGAAAGCCTTCACTCTTATCTCATAAGTATTGGATTTGTGAGGACAAGTGATAACAGTAATCTATATTTAAAAGAAGATACTGATGATAACATTCTGATTGCTAAAATATTTGTTGATGATATCATATTTGTAGGTAATGATATGTTATGCAAATCATTTTCTCATGAAATGATCAAAGAGTTTGAGATGTCAATATTTGGAGAGATTAAAATTTTTCTTGGTCTACAAATTATTCAACAGGATGTAGGAATCTATATCACACAATCAAAATACATCAAGGAAGTTTTGAAGATATTCAAGATGGAGGACTCCAAGCCAGTTGGAACACCTATGGCAAGCAAATGCAAACTGACAAAGAAAGACAAGTCAACAGAGGTAAATCAAACCTTATATAGATCTAGTATTGGAAAAATCATGTATGTTATACATACTAGACCAGATATAGCACATGCAATTGGAATAGTTGCAAGATTCTCTGCTAATTTGAAGGAATCACACATGACTACTATCAAAAGAATTCTGAGATATCTAAAGAATACCAAAGACTATGGCCTGTGGTATAATAAAGAAGGAAAATTTGAGCTTCAAGTCTATATAGATGTTGATTGGGCCAGAAATATAGATGATAGAAAGAACACAACAGGAGGAGCATTCTTTATGGGTGACAAAATTGTCACATGGATAAGTAAAAAGCAAAGATGCATATCACAATCAAATGCAGAAGTAGAATATGTGGTTATTTTTGCAAATTTCTCTAACATTGCATAGATCAAGCAATTACTAAAAGGTATGAATATGGAAATACTTGATCTAGTGATTATCTATTGTGATAATACAAGTGCAATAAACATCTCAAAGAACCCTGTCATGCATGCTAAGACAAAGCATATTGCTATCAAGTATCATTACTTAAGAGAACAAGTGCAAGAGAAAGAGGTGATACTGGAATATGTACAATCCAAAGAACAATTATTAGACATATTCACAAAGCCATTTCCAAAAGATACATTTGAGTACTTGAGGAAGAGACTAGGGGTCTGACCCTTGTCTACTAGTCACTAAGATAAATAGAAGGCTGCATCAGCCTATACATTATCAAAAGATCATTCATGTTGATGCAAGCAAAGAGATGGACTACAATGATATATTAGTACAAGAAAGGTACTTCTTAAAACTGAACACCAGAGATATTGTTGGCTATAACAAAGCTATATTGCTGATGGACAAAAGAATTCAATGATATATTTTTATTTGGCATTGATGTCAAAGGGAGAGATGTACTCAATGAATATATCCATATGAAATATATATCATGATCATCCAAAGGGAGAGAATAAGAAATATCCATCAGGGAGAGGAACAGTCAAAGGGAGAGAAAGATTAAAAGAAACATCCATCTAAGGGAGAGAATTAGAGAAAAGTTAGCACTACATATCTATCCATAAAAGGGAGAAGAGATTCTACAACAATAAGAAAGACATAATCATAAGTTGCTACATCTATCCAGTGAATGGAATAAAAGAATGAAGAAAGTACTCTGCAAGAATCAAATCAAAGCTAGAAGAGCTTACTGAGAGTTAGATATTTGAATTGGTTATAGAAAATATAGTTTGGGAGAGATTGATGAACTAAAACTGATATATTTCATATTGTGTTGGTAGTATGTTTCCATCAATGCCAAATAGAGAGATTGATGAACTATAACTGATTGAATGTTTGAAGATGACAAGTTCATGATCACCAAGCTACAGAAAGTAAATGCAAGACATTAAATCAGTTAATGTATTGTATTTTCACTAATGTAAACTTGATATGGTATGATTTCTCATACACATATTGTCACAACACTTAAAGATCTGAAGAGATAAAGTTTTTGTCATCGGTAATCATGTACACCGAGTGATAGTAAACCCTGAGCACAAAAGTTTACAGTGTTAACCAACAGACAGTGTTACCCAAGAAAGAATTACCGAGCTAACTACAGTTGTTACCGAAGAAAATTGAAGTTGATGCCCAAGCTATCTGCAATAGTCATCGAGCACAATTGAAGTGCTGACTAATAAGAACTAAAGTTAGGATATGACAAAACACTTAGCTGGAAGGAACTATATTTAGAGTTAACTGATTGTTTTATTTATTTCTATTAATTAGTTAAAATCTAAAGATAAGAAGGAGATTTAAAGCATGTTTTATTCCAAAAAATAAGGAGATATTTATAGAATTAAACTAAAGCAAACATGGCAAGATTTACGGATCAAGAAGTGATTAAAAAAGAAAACAAGAAGGAAAGAAGAATGGTAAAATCATTTCTATATAAAGAGACAAATAATTCATTATGAAAGAAGAGAGGAATTCTGAAGAGAACTCTGGTGAAGATAGAAGTATTCATGTAGATCTGATCATACAGACTGAGGAATAGAGCCAAGAATTCTGCAGACATCGAGCAACAAAGAAGCAACAATATTCACTGAGAAGAAAGAAGTAGAGGAAAGGAATTGAAGAGAACATTGATCATAATAGGTACTATAGACTTACAATAGATCTGAACATCTACAAAGTTTAGTTTTATTTATGGACATATCATTTACTATTTCAATTTAACCATTGGATTAGAAAATCTCTTAATAGAGTGGGATTTAACCATCCTTCATATATTGAGATACATCCCAAGGAGTATCAAAAGGTTTTCATGTTGACAACATAGTGAATACTAAGTCAATTGATAAAGTATTAGTTTTAAATCCTCTAACAAGGTCGCACTTAACAATGTGTTTGTAACCTTTAATAGGGTTGGCTCTTCACCGAGCTCACTTCAGAAGAGTGAAAATTTTGGGTTACCGGTCCCAAGTGGTTTTTCCCTTAATAGGATTTCTACGTTAAAAATACATGTGTCAAATGTGTATATGGTTCATTGCTTTTATGTTTTCCTTTACACATTACTAAAACAAGATTGATTGGTAAACACTGTTATTTACTGATATTCGATAAGGGTTAAGAAAAGATAAACTGCTATTCGGTAAAGCTTAAGAAAAGGATAAATATTATATTCACTGAGCAGTATATATATGTTAGATTCACACAAGGAACACATCTTGTAGGACTGAAGATAACTAGAGGTTTTATATTTTTGGTATAAATTTTTGGTTGAATTATTGGATTAATTTTTGGGGCCACTGATTCATCCCCCCCTCTCAGTTATTCTAACAATCCTTGCATGTTGGCCCACATGTACTTTCACATGTTTTATGTAGCTTACCTTAGAGGTAAGTCTCTTGGTTTCAGAGCCACTCTCTTGCAAATATGGGCGTGGGAGCATATTGCTGTGTGTAGGCCCATAGGTACTTGTGATCTTCCTCCTGGGAGAACCTATATGTTTATATATGATTGTGCTATTGTTCAGTCCCATATGGGACATCTGATGTACTGGAGGAAGCAACTTGACATGATGCCTTACTTCATTTGGAGACCTTACAGGGAATGTCTTGTGTGGGATGGGGAGGATGCACATCTTCCATTTTGTCGGTAATGGAGATTCTTGGTTGGGCATGTCAGCCGACATGTGTAACACCCAAAAATTTGCATCTTCCGACCCTAACCAATTTTGTTGCATTTTTCATTCTTCTTGATCATCAAAGTCCTATTGTACTAGGCAATTTTGAGTTTTGACTGACTCTACTCCACCTAAGTGTCAAATGTAGAAAATCCTAAATCTGCATTAATCATACATTATATTTAATTCCTAAATATCTATTGGCTAAACAAAACCTATGATTGAATTAATTTAATTATAAAGTCCTAGCACTTTAATTAAATTAAATCCACCCATTTTAGCTAAAACACATAAAAATGAATTAAATAATATTTAGTTATTAAATAAATATCCTCATTTCAATAATTGAATTTAATTATTCAGATAATTGAGAAAAACATATTTATGAGGTAATATTCTATTTATTTAATTAAATATTCTCTAAAAAATATTCTCTCCTATTCAGAAATAGAAGTTTTGAATTAATTGTGCTTTGAAGAGAAATAAAACAGTTAAAATCATAAATAAAACAATTAAAATCAAAGAGAGAAAAACAGTTAAAGCAAAGGGAAAACAATTTATTGTTTTCTTTTAAAGAAATCTTTCTATTTTAAACTGGCTTTTCTATTTGTTTTATTTCAAGAAGGAAACTTTTTATTTTGATCACCTCTTAATCTATAAAAGAACTCCCATCTCTCATTCAAACCGCCTAGAGAAAATACGCATTGTTAGAATACTGAATTGTTGCTACATTTTATCATCTCATTTCTAGTTAAAACCTTTCATTTGTAATAGACTAATTTTAATTTCTTAGAATAATTGCATTGAAATCATGTCTTAGATTAATCTTGCATCTTTTAATTCTTAGAATAATCTTGCATTTGCATTGCATTCATGGAAAAAAATCCTTCATTCTTAGATCGGTCTATGGTTGCGAGACTCTCATTCTGAGAGCTATTCGAAACCCCATCTAGATAGAAGGCAACAGGTTGAATCATACAGGCATGCTGGATGAATAATTCATATTCACTTATGTATGTGGCTGATGAACAAGGACTATGTTGAAGTGTATGGTTCAATAACAAGGCCAATTTTACTAACATTTCTGGCACCCACTGTGGGGCCAAAATTTTACTTTCTGGCCTCATTTATTACACTTTTTGATCAATTCTAGTTTTCATCTGTACGGCCCCATAATGAAAGTTCGCGTGACATTTCTCATATAGCCATGCGAATTTTTTCAACTACATGCATTTCTTCGTGCGCTTTGATGCGTTTCTTCATGCGAACCATAATACTTCGTCGCACGACATTTTACACCAGTGAGCTCTAAATTTTAGTTTTTTTGATATCTCTATTTTTGCTGATTTCTAACCACTAATGGTTTCTGTTTGTTGTTGACTGTTGCATGCACCCTAAAATGGTCGCCTAGACTTTGGGCCCCATTTATTATTTTATCATTTTATCAAATTTCTGAATCAATGCTTTGGATTATTTTCAATTCAAATCAATTTCCTTGATCAAATTATAATTAATTCAATTATTCAATTATTTCAATATTTCCTAAGGTTTGATCATTTTTATCTAATTAAAAGATTTAATCTCTCTTTTAATTAAATAAAATTCCTCTTATTTAATTAAAAGATTTAATCTCTCTTTTAATTAAATAAAATTCCTCTTATTTAATTAAAAGATTTAATCTCCCTTTTAAATAAAATTCCTCTTATTTAATTAAATTCAATTTCCCCCATTCAATTAAATAAAATTCTTCTAATTTATTTAGTTGAAAGAAAAACCCCTCTTTTAATTAAATAAATAAAAATCTCCGCTTAAAGCACTTTATTTGTTGAAAAAGGAAATGAATTAAATGAAAAAGTAAATAAAATCCCTTTTTCCTCACATCTTTCTAAGTGGTGGGTTTTTGCCTCTTAATCGTAGCCTTTGAGTTTTTGCCTCTTAATCTCAATTGTTCACTTTTCTTTAAAAGGAGACATCTCCTTCTCATTTTCATATTAGGTTTTCATGGTATTGTTATGCTGCAGGTTTGGAGAGCAATTTTGGAGAGAATTTGAGCACTCAAGCTCTCTTCTTGTTTTCTTTATTCTTGCATTCATGGCTCCTCATATAGATTAGAATCATGTTTATTTCCATAGATTAGATTTGCATTCATATTTCCTTTCATAGAC
>MU228095.1:10389-23632 GCA_018584345.1 Thuja plicata
TTACAATTTGATCAAGGAAATTGATTTGAATTGAAAATATTCCAAAGCATTGATTCAGAAATTTGATAAATTGATAAAATGATAAATGGGGCCCAAAGTCTAGGCGACCATTTTAGGGTGTATACAGTAACACTTGTCTTATATGCATCAAATGCTCTTCTCTAGTCTTACTGAATATCATAATATCGTCCAAGGGCACAATCACATATTTATTCAAGAATTGCTTCAAAACCTCATTCATCAACCTCATAAATGTACTCGGTGCAATAGTTAAACCAAAGGGCATAACCAACCACTCATACAAACCTTCTTTTGTCTTGAAAGCAGTCTTCCATTCATCACCTTCTTTGATTCTGATATGATAATATCCATGAGCTTCAAATCAATTTTGGTAAAATATCTTTCTCCACTCAAACAATCCATTATATCTTCCATCCTCGGTATAGGAAATCTATACTTAACTGTGATCTTGTTGATTGCTCTTGAATTAGTGCTCATTCACCATTCTCCATTCTTCTTAGGTGCCAATACAGCTAGTACTGCACATGGAATCAAAATTTCTTTGATCAAACCCTCTGTAATAACTCATGAACTTTTTGATTGAGTTCCTCATTCTCGGTCGGTGTCAGCTGGTGTGGTGCCTTGTTTGGAAAACTAGCTCCAAGAATTAGATCCATACAATGACTAATATCTCTCATCTGTGGTAAACCATGAGGTACATTATCTGAAATGATCTCCTTGTACTCAGTGAGAAATTTCTCAACTTCTTTAGGAACTTTATCTTATGTGTTCTTACTCATTTTGTTAGGAATCAAATCATAACAGATATCATTCCTTTTTGAATCCTCAACAAACTATCTACCTTCCATCAAACAAACTTTCATAGATTTACATATATCACAAACAGATTCTTCAACCAAAGGTAACAAGATTTCCTTCTTACCATCAACCCAAATAGTATATATTTTCACTCTTCCATCATGTATAGCATGTCTATCATATTGCCAAAGTCTACCCAATAAAACATGACAACAATCCATTGGCATTGTATCATACAACACCTTATCATAATACTTTCCAATTTTCATATTCACAAAACATTGTTCACTCACCATTAATGTATGCTCATCCTTAGTCCATGAAATTTGATAGGGCTTCGGTGCTTCATTCTTTCCAACTGCAACTTTGTGACCATCTCCTCTAATGCCAAATTCTATGAGCTTCCACTATCAACAAGTACCTTCCAAACTTTGTCTGCAACTCTGCATATGGTATTGAACAAACTTTTCCTTACAAAATCTTGCTTATTATTCTCACTCCATAATATTCTTCTAACCATTAGGTTCCCTTCCTTTTCAGGTTCATTCGGTGAGTCTCCTTGCACCAAAGCATTTCTGCTACAACCAAATTTCTTGCTTGCATGTGTACACTCAAAAGATCTATGTCCTTCTTCACCACAATTATAACAAGTTCCTTGGAGCCCTCTTCTATTATAACCACCTTGGTAGGAATTACCTTTACCTCTAAATGAATTTCTACCTTTCCACTTGGTCTTACCCTTGTCTTGATCTATTTTATCTTGATCAGATCTGCCATTGTCTCCATTAGATCTACCTCTTCCTCTAGGAAATCTACCTCATCTTCCTCTTTTCCTTTGTTCATATCTTTTGTTCAATTTCTCCTTAGCTTTTAGGGAAAATTAATATGCCTCTTTAACACTTTCCATCTTTACCAAACTGATCTCATCTTGTATAGAACTTCTTAATCCATTCAGATATCTTGCTATTCTTTCCACCTCATCTTCAGCATGTCCAATCTGCAAAATTTCTCGGTGTAATCTTTTACCGAGCTATCTTTCTGCTTCAAACTTTGCATTCTCCTAACTAGGTTAATCTGGTAATCACAAGGTAGAAACTTGCCTTTCAACTTGTTTATCTTAGCACATACCTTGATCTTGTCTTTACCCTTCTTCTTTCGATCCAATTACAGATGCTCCCACCACAAGGATGCATGGCCTTTCAAATTTGTACTTGCAACCTTTACCCTTTTTCTCCTCTGATACATTCTCATACTCAAAGTACTTCTCCATTTTAGTTATCCAATCTATCATCTCATATGAATCCAACTTTCCACTATACTTAGAAGGATGAAACTAAGGTGTGGACTTCAAACTTGTCAATGCTCACAGGAATCTATCTTCTTCCTGATCCATCGCAGGTGCAGGTGTGGCTTCTCCTTGCACTTCTTCAACTTCATCATCACTAACATCCTCAAGATGTCTTCATCTGCATTGGGCTATATCAATAGCTTCCAATCTTGCAATAATTTGTCTTAGCATATGAGCTAGACCTGGATCTACATTTCCTCTCCCACAAACCATCTTAAAACCCTCTATAATTGTAGGTCAAATCACAATCTACTACCCCACAACAAATATCACTAGGGTTTACAAGAAGGAACCTCAGATCTAACCTTCACTCTAATACCACCTGACACAAGGAGGGTATGGATAACCAGGGTCCAAGACACTCCCAGCTACCAAACCAACTTGCAGACAACTCAGAAGCAAAATACATAGAATGGGAGAGAAAGAAATCAAGACTTTATATTATTTCATCTAACATTATACATGTCGAGTTGTAAGGCCTTCCCAGTTATGACCATATACATTCAAATCTTTACAGAATAATATGTATACATGCAAGGTCAAAGACCCGCGATCCAAAACTTCTAACTCTTCGCTACCCAAAACTGCCTCCCTAAATCTAAGAACAAAAACTAAATATATAAAAGAAAAATCAAAGAGGTCGGCACCAAAGATCCTAAAGATCCAACATAGGAAACAATAAAGACCATATTTAGGTCCAAACGCATCCCAATGAGAGACCGCAACATTAATTACGCTACATAAATTAAATGCACATGTCGGCCAGAAGATCCAACATCCAAAAACCAACTCAGTGAGAAAGACTACCGAGCACATAGACCAATCGGTGAAACCACCGAGCAGCCAAGAGAAACCACCAAGACCTCATCGGTGAAGCCATCCAAGATGAGTAACTGAGCCCAAGTGATGAACCAACAAACCTTCAACCGACCAAATAAAAGCGGTTACCGAGCAGTCTCCAACAAGCTACAAAACCAAAACAAACATATTTTTGGTTGATATAGGATTGCCAAGAACCCAAGATGCTCCTGCATCAAATATGCAATTGAGGCAAAGATCGAGTGTGGAAAAGAGGATTATAATTTGTACTTCAATGGAACTGACCCAAGCATGTTGAAGATGTTATTACCCAATTCAAGATTTATGGATTGTTGTCCACTGTGGATTGTTGTCCATGATTTCTATAAGGCAGTGAGTCTTCCTCGCGATTGTAGCCCTCATTATATTTGAGTGATGAGCTTTAGGCAATGTGCCTAAATGCATGTGCATTCCATTGTAATACCTTTAATAGGGTATAGTGTTTTTAACAGAGCACATCATCATTTGGGTTCATCCCCACCTTGGTTTTTCCCTTGACCGATTTGTCCACGTCAAAAATATTGGTGTTATGTGTTCTTGATGTGTTGTGGATTTATACTTTATTGTTCACTAATCAAATATGTGGTTTAAGGATAAAATTTTATTAAAGTTTAAAGTGTTGGACACAATTGATTCACCCCCCCTCCCTCTCAGTTGTGTGCTACCTTATTTCTATCAAATACATCCATATTACCACAATCTCAAGCTTCATATTTGATCACACTTCCAAAATCTATCTCTCACATTTTTATTTCCCTATGTAACATCCCCTAAATTATCCCCTTATAGTTTCATCTTCTCCCATTCATCATAACCCTATTGTTCTTTCTCACATCTATATCATTCATCTATCTTCCTCCACTATATACCAACCCATCATCCCTCATGTTCCCTCTTTATCTTTCATTTCCACTAGTTATCCCTCAACCATTCAAACTATTATTTAGAGACTTAATGAAATGTAAGGTAGTGTAAGTACCTTATCTCCAAAGAAAAAGAAAGGACATATTAATGAGATAAAATATATAATTTTACTTGTGACATATTAGTACATACTTTTCCTAGATTGTTTTCTAGATTTAAAATGTTTGATGGTAAAGGGGACTCAATGACTCATTTGCACTCCCCTAATGCCTCTTTGTTAGACTACACATGATGATAGACTACTTGCAAAAAAATTATATGCACCTTGAAGGATAATGCATTGAAGTGGCTTAAGCCATTGCTCGTGATTCTACCCACTCATGCAAATATTTATAATATCTTTGTGCATAATTTTAATGTCAATATCAACCATCAAGTTAAGTTATCTCATATTTTTTTGAGTGCAATCTAGAACAAAATGAAATAATTCAAACCTGTATTATTCTATTTCAATCCTTGTCCCAAAAAAAAATGTTTTACCAAATGTCAAATGAATAACTTCAAAGATTGTTAAAAGATTACTTCCTAACATTCAAGAAAGGTGTGTCTTAATTACTATACTTCATTTATGAATTTGTATGCAAATTGAAGAAATATTGAGCTAACACGTTATAAGTAAATAACTTGAATACACATATATCTAAAAACCTTCTCGACATGGGTGAAAAGTCTAGTGTAAGGTCTAATAAGTCTGATTCCATAGATGTTAACGTGTCTTCTACTACGGTCGCTAGGAGTCAAAGGGATTCGAATACACCTTTGGATGAGATTGCTCTATGTCTCAGCTTACTAGTCTACGCTTTCGATGATTATACCATGAATGCACTTGAACCCGTCACTTCTCTCTCACTCCAACATCCTAAGCTAATAGATTGGAATTCCCCTTCCTCATCCAATGAAGTCCTCACATTCCATAATGACTATGCTCTACCCTGTTATCTCCACGTTGTTGAACCCGTAACGTCCTCCACTAGCGAAGACAGTGTCAGCATGACCAAAAGTGATATCAAGTATCTTAGTCATAAAATCAAAAGAATAAAGAATAGGCGCTCTAATGGTGAAAACCACATTGTGGCAGTGTCAGAGCCAAAAAAAGTAAAAAGAATAGACGTATCCGAAGGTGAAAACCTCTCTGAGGTGCCTAAGGATGAGATACTTCATGTGCTTCTGAGTCATTTCCAGGAATGATCATCGGTGCTAATTGAGCCGACTCAGCCAATAAATTTTGGTACAGAAGAACATCCGCACATTATTCATGTGGCTAAATCATTTTCTACAGAAGAACTCAAAGAATTCACAAATTTCTTCAAAGAGAAAAAGATAAACTTTGCATGGATATACTCTGACATGCCTGGTGTAGATCTTGATCTTATCATGCATCACCTGTCAATAGCTCCTGGAGTAAAAACAGTAAAGCAAAAACTCAGAAAAATGCATCCACATGTGGCTCTACTCGTCAAGGCGGAATTAGAAAAACTCTTAAAAGCTGGGTTCATCAGAGCAATTAACTATGCAGAATGGATCTACAACATAGTACTAGTGTCGAAGCATGAAAAATATATCTGAGTCTGCATAGACTTCAGGGACTTAAACAAGGTATGTCCAAAAGATGATTTCCCACTACCCAACATTGATATGATTGTGGATATGACAGCAGGGTACGAAATTTAATCCCTAATGGACAGTTTCTCTGGCTACAACCAAATCAAAATTGCGCTAGAGGACCAAGAAAAGACTGATTTCACTTGTGCATGGGGTACTTTTTGCTGGAATGTTATGCCTTTTGGTCTCAAGAATGCTGGAGCCACGTATCAGAGAGCAGTCACTGCTATATTTCATGATATGATGCTAAAAACAATGGAGGATTATGTTGATGACACCCTTGCTAAAAGCATGGATAGGAAGGTGCATCTTACTGATCTAGGCCCTATATTGGATCATATGGAAAATTTTAAACTACGTCTCAATCCTAAGAAATGTGCATTTGGAGCAACTTTCAGAAAATTGCTTGGCTATATCATCTTCGCAAAAGGTATCGAGGTGGATCCTGAAAAGGTGCAAGCTATCATGGAAATACCTCCACCTCGCAATATCAAACAAATGAGAGGTCTTCAAGGTCGGCTTCAGTCTATCCACTGCTTCATCTCACAACTAGTTGACAAGTCACAACCATTTACTAAGACTCTGCATAAAGGTGTGACCTATGGATGGAATAAAGAATGTGAACAAGGTCTTCAACAAATCAGACAATATCTGGCTAATCCACCTATATTAATGCCTCCTATTCATGGGAAGCCATTAATCTTATACATCTCAGCTACAGAAAAATCTTTGGGTGCTCTATTGGCCCAAGAAGATCAAAACAATAAAGAAAGATCAATCTATTACATCAGTAGAACGTTGGTCTCCTATTAAATGAATTATTCTGTCATTGAGAAAGATTTCTTGGCAGTGGTGTTCACTTCCCAGAAGTTACGACATTACATGCTTTCTCACACTACAAGGCTCATTGCAAAAATTGATACATTAAAGTACTTACTCGGCAAAGCTGCCCTCACAGGTAGATTAGCTAAGTGGGTCATGATACTCAATGAATTTGACATTGAGTATGTGGAAAGAAAATCTATGAAAGGGAAAGCAATTGCAGATCAGTTGGATGAGGCACCTGTTGTAGACTATCAACCATTAAGGATTGAGTTCCCAGATGAGTCCATCATGCTTCTCACACAGCAGGCATGGACCATGTTCTTTGATGGATCATTCACCCAGCAGGGGTCAGGTGCCAGAATCTTGTTCATTACACCTCAGTGGTATTCATTACCAAAGGCTTACAAAATGTTGTTTCCTTGCACAAATAACACTGCTGAGTATGAAGCCCTGATTAATGGATTAAAGATCGCTATTGAATGGTGTGTTGATGAGCTAAAGGTCTTTGGAGATTCACAGTTGGATATCAATCAGGTGAATGATATCTACCAAACAAAAGATGAAAAACTAGTGCCTTATAAAAAGATGGTTGATGATCTCAAGAAATACTATGCACACATTACTTTCCAACAAATTCCAAGGGTAGATAATAAAGCAATCAATGCCATGGCTACTCTGGCTTCCATGTTACAAATGCCACAAAATGACTTCAAACATGAATTTCTAGTGGAGATGTTATGCTACCCTGCTTATAATTCCCCTGAATCCCGGATGATCTATTCAGTCATTGGACATGACTCATCCCACTACCACCATATTTACTCCTACCTTCGTGACCAGATCATTCCGAACACTTACACCCAAAATGAGAAATGTCACTTAATCCGTAGTGCTTCATGGTTTGTCATCATAGCTAACGACTTATATAGGCAAAGTCTAGACGGTACCCTCCTTAGGTGTTTAGAACCTGATGAGTCCAAGCATGCGTTAGTAGAGGTGCATGAAGGCGTCTATGGGTCTCACTCAAACGGCCTGACACTGGCTTGCAAACTTATTAGAGCTGGTTACTATTGGTCGGATATGGAGAAAGAAGCTACACAATTTTCTAAATCTTGCAAACAATGCCAGCTTCATGGAAATCTGATCCACGCTCCTGCCAAGGAGCTCATTCCTTTCGTCAACTTTTGGCCATTTCAGCAGTGGGCCTTTGACTTGGTGGGTCAAATGCATCCTTCTTCGTCAAGGGGACATAAATACATCATTACTGCTACAAAATATTTTACCAAATGGGTTGAGGCAGTGCCCCTCATCGTAGTTGATGGCAAGTCTGTGGCCATGTTTATACTGAACTACATCATCTGTAGATATGGTGTACCCTCATCAATAATCACTGACAATGGGGGGTAATTCAAGAACAAGGATCTAACAGATTTATGCACTAAGTTCAGAATTATTCAGCACTGGTCTTCTATATATTATCCCCAGGGTAATGGATAGGCGGAAGCCTCAAATAAGACTATTCTCAAGATCTTACACCACACAGTACACAAATTTGGATGAGACTGGCATCTCAATATTAATCTGGCTTTATGGGCTTACTGCACCAGTATACGGACACCAATAGGGGCCACGCCCTTCTCTCTAGTTTATGATGCAGATGCAGTGCTTCCTATTGAGGTTGAGATTCCTACCTTGCGAGTCTCTCTGAAGGGCCTCATTACTGATGATGATATCAGAATATCTCGGCTTCAAGAGCTTGAACTATTGGATGAATGTCAGAAAGTGGCATTTGATCATCTCCAATTATATCAGAAGAGAATATCTAAAAGCTACAACAAGAAGGTCAGACCAAGGGAATTCCAAATGGGTGATCTCATCCTAAGAGAGAACCCCAAGAATCAACAGTAGCAGGTCCAGAAAGGAAAATTTGAACCAAACTGGCTTGGTCCGTATGTTATCACTGCAGTATTTGGGTCCGGCGCTTACCATCTCTCTACCACAGAGGGGGAACAACTCAAAGAGCCTATCAATGCTCTTCATCTGAAGAAGTTCTACAGTTGAGATGTCTTCTGAATGCTCATGTACATACTCTATTCTGAGAAAACCCTAAAAATTGCAAAATGTCTTGAAAAAATGATCATCTTAGTGAAAACCTGGCAAACAGGCGCTTTGATGTATCTATTATCCTGGTGAAAACCTAGTAAACAGGTGCCTTGATAATACAAAAAAAAATCAAAAAAGAAAAAATACAAAAAAAATCAAAAAATACAAAAATACAAAAATAATCAAAAAATGAAAAATACAAAAAAAAAGAGAAAAATGTGCCATTGATGAAAACCTGGTAAATAGGCGTCATGGTAGCAAAAATAGAATTTCTGCGAAGATGGTGAAACCCTGGTAAATAGGCGCCTCTTGTTCCGCAATGCTCTATATATCGCGGCATCCCTTGGCTTTCTTCCAATTTGCTCTCCTGCTTTCCTGCTTTAGTTTGCTCGCTCATGCATTCGCTCTCAGTTATTTTTGAGATTTTTCTCGGCTTCACATGGATTGAAACTAGTCACGCTCAAAGGCATCTTCCTAGTCTAGGGGCATTGTCCTATCTTTTGGAGTCTCTCTCCTCTTCGCATCAGTCACCAATGGTTCTCACTGAGTCTGCCTGTTGATGCCTAGATCTCATATCAATCTTTATACTTGAGAATCTTTCTCACATCAGTCACCAGTGATTCTCACTGCATCTGCCTACTGTCACTGTACTACTAAGATTTCTCACATCAACTCACTATCTGCATATTTGACATCAATCCACTTTGGGTCTTTTCAAGATCCCACCTAACTTGACATGACCCCAACGTCATAACTTGGGGGCAATCCACTCGGATTCATCCTCTCTATATGAGTCAAGTCAGTCATCAATGTTCATTACTTGGGGGCATGGCTCCCCACTTTGATCGCATCTTCGGTTTACACTCGAGTCAGTAATCTTGTCAGTTCTAAAGGACAACTCTCTATTGACACAAACTGGTGTTACTCAACACCCCAATCAAACAGTGTTTTTCAACACTCTCTTTGGACACATCTGTGTTTTTTAACACACATCAGACATAGCAACATAAACATCTCCCGATAGCAATCAAACACAATGCACTCACAAGCACAACAGTGTTTTTCAACACCCTATACACATACACATTCGTAAACTTTGAAACATGCTGAGCTATGATTGAATCTTTCTTTGTATGTTGTTTGTTCTCATGGTTTTCATTGATATTTTCTTTTGTCTACTGCTTGTTGGTGTAGTCCCGATGACCTAGCAACGTCAAATAAACATGGTGTATGTGATAAGAGCTCCTGCATTAAGGTGAAAAATCCTCACATCCCTCGATTGTGTTCATTTGTATGCCATGGTGAGGTTGGTACCATCTCCTTGATTTTTATTGCTCTGTTCGTTTACTTGTGTACTCTTACTATATCAAACGGGAAACAATGTTCAGGTCATCTTGGCTTTTGTGCCCTGGTGCTTATGTTCATTTCCTACATTTTATCTGACGAAAGTCACATTCACATCCTTATGGTGGCAATGGAACCAATAAGGATTGTATTGACTCCCATGTTCCAAAAATACTCGATGATGATAATTATGCGATGAGTCCAACAACCAAGTCCTAGGGTTGCATTTAGCTTAGGATTGCATTCACATTTTAAGCTTGCATAGCGACAGTTTTGGTGCTCTCTTCATTGTCTTATCATTCTTTTAAGGTCCTCATCTTTTGTCCTGGATTCTTCTTGACTGCACAAGTGTCCGGTCCTTGCTCTCGATCTTCATTCATATTCTTTTGGTTAGTACCTATCGTATATTGCAATATCCTGCATGAGATGATTAGTACCATTGCATTCATTGCATTACATTCATTTCCACAAAAGTGCATTTCCATACTGTTACACTTGTATTATTCTTTGCTCTCGCAGCCAATTATTTTGTCCAGGTAAAAGTCTTAGTTGAAGTTGAACTTGAACCTTCCCAAGTTCAAGTTCAAGTTCAGCTTATGTCGGAGGTCGCAACCAGATTCTAGTCTTTATGTTGTTGGTCTTTCAATTGGCAATATGTCAAAGTTGAACTTGAACCTTGAACCTTCAAGTTCAAGTTCAAGTTCAAGATTTTGTCGGATGTTGCAAGAAGGTCGTAGTATTTATGGTGTCTGTCTTTCAGTCGATAATATGTGAAAGTTGAACTTGAACCTTGAACCTTCCTAAGTTCAAGTTCAAGTTCAAGTTCAAGTCAAAGGTCTGACTGATGGAATATTCTGGTCAAATAACTAACTCTCTGCAGGTAAATTCTTTTAAAGATTATCAGACCTGAGCTTTTGAAGAGGTTTTATGTGAAGTCCAAAACCATCGCATATGATGGGGTAGCACACACATGCCATGTCATGATGAAAGATAGCTGGCAACTCATAGTGCCTAGCTGACAGCTCACAGTGCCTATCTGGCAGCTCAAAATGAAGGACTGATATTGGATAAACTGGTTTAAGTTTTATCAGTAAAATGGTATAGATGGATTCCCAATTTAATGGTTATATTCAGATACAAACATTCTCCACATATCATTTGTAGTGAAACATTGGAGCCATAACATTTGATTTCCTTTCCTGACTGTATCAACCAACTTGCATAAATTAAAGTGATATGTTCAGAAAATTAGCAGGCTGAAAAATAGGTCTCGGTGTGAGGGCCATAACTTTTGACTCCACCGTTGGATTTCTTTCATCTTCGGATATGTTGTTCGAAATCAGGTCTGATAAATCTTCACCAGAGGGATTTCCATACTTAGATCTGGTTCAAAAGATATGAACAACAAAATACTAGTCTATAAACAAACACGTTTCCAGATTTTTTTGACGACAAAAAAAAATAGTCTTGGTGCGGGGCCCATAACTCTTAACTCAACCGTTGGATTTACCTAAATTTTAGATATGTTTCTAAAAATCAAGTTATCTAAATCCTCACTGGAGCGATCACGAAAATAATGCATTTTCAAAAAGTTATTAAGGTTAGTGTATGGGTCTGTATGGAAATCCAGCAGGTATCCAATTTATAGAAAAATTTCTTGAGGCCATGCCACATGTCAAAAACATATGAATTCCCGCCCAGATGTTTAATTAAATATCTTTTAAAAATGTTGGAGATATAAAACTAATGTTTGGTTTTCATGACTGAACATTATAAGGGGATTTATTAAAGTTTTATTAAAACTTTAGAAAGTATTAAATTATCAAGAATTAGTTATTTAAAACTGAAAGTTACGGGAAAAGAAAGGTTTCTCCAGATTGTTCTTTAAATGGCAAAAACAGTGCTAGAATAGAGGTTCTTATTTTTCTATCTGGAGTTTTGTAGCTGCAGGTGGAGGGGCGAAAACATTATTGTAACAGGGAAATATAGGAAGAGGGTTCTCTTTTCTTCTTTTTTGTAAGTCCTATGGCTGCACGGGAAAAGGAGAATAGTTTTTGCATGTTTATTGTAATAGAGGGAGTGGGGAATTAGTTTTTTTCTACAACTTGTTTGTACTTGGCAAGGACAAAATGATTCTACAGTTATTTTGTTATGTTTTCTGGAAATAAAGAGGAATATTTGCATGTCAGATCTTAAGGTCTGAACATTTATTTTTCTGATTGAAATTAATTATATAGTTGTTTCTTTCTGATTCTGGGATACAGTCTTGCGGTATTATGTCAAGAATGTGCATGTTTGTAAATCAGTTGGTTAACGGATTCGTAATTTGCAGAACAAGTCATGTTATTCTCTCAATTTTCTCTATAATGTGAAAGACTTGGTAGATAGTCCTGTGGCTGTTTGCTGGTTTTTCTCCCATCACCAACTTGTAAATCTTATAATCGCATTCATCTCATAGTGATGGGTGAATGTTAGAAAACCTTTGTGTCTTCTGGTAAAAGACATAACCAGTTATTTAATTTATTGAATATCATTGAAGAGGGAGTTGTACCTCACAATTCAGAGGAAAGCTATCAATCTCATGATAGCCTTTCCATCTATTAGTTCAGTTTGTCTTCTAAATCTAGGCATATAAGAGTAATTTGTGAAGGTGTTTCAGCGAAGACAAAACTGTTCACTAACAGTTTTTGGCGACTCCGCTGGGGACACGAAAGCAAAGATCAGTGCCTGACATTTGGTTCCACAATTTTTATTTTGTCTATGTGTGCAAGAGACTGGTGACTCTGTGAAATGACCATGCCAAATAGAAAGGTCTCAAGAAAGATGAGACCCAACCCTACCATTCTTGACATTATCCAAATAAATGACAAAGTGCTGCAAGTTTTTTTGGAGCACTTCAAAAAAAGCATCTCTCATGTTGTAAAGATTAACCTGAGCATTGAAGATGATCACACATCTACCCTGTTGTGGAGAAGTTTATGTCATAGATTTCACAAGCTAAAAGAGCGGGAAGAACATAGAAAGAGGGTGCATCAGCTTGAAGAAGAACTATAGGTTGATGATGATGAAGCCCCGGTAGTTTCATCTAATTACATTTCTTGTAATTATTCAGTTATAAGTGAACAAGAAGTGCAACAAGAAACCTCTCAGCCTCATGAAAAGCAAGCTTGGATGGCCAAGAAGGGCCAAGAAACTGGAATTTCAACAAGTTTAAAAGAAAAAGATTTATCTGATTTTATTCCTCTCCCAGAATTTCAAAGTTTTGGCTTTGAAGGTTTAGTGAATCATCTTGCTATAACAAGCATAGAAGATAAAGAATGTAGTAATCATATTCTAAAATATTTTCATTTGCAAGATGAGGTTATTTCATGCCCTTCTAATGAAGTTTGTGATGAAGGTGAAGTGGAATCATGCCTTGGG
>MU228095.1:30976-46339 GCA_018584345.1 Thuja plicata
ATTATCCTCACTTGAATTTAATAATTCAAACAAAGTGAAAAGCCACCCATGTGGCAATAATTCATTTATTTAATTAAATAATTCCTTCATTTTTGTCTCACCTTCCTCCACGAAGATGAAGAGTCAGTCGTTTCTTCTCAAGAAACTCTTCATCCTCTCTTCAGGCTTTTCTATATTATGGGCCTTCTTTCCTTCATTTGAAGAGGGCAATTTTAGAGTACCAAAACTATAGCGAATTATTATCTCAATTCTCTCATATTTCCAAGCTTTTATTGCATATTTAGTGTAATTTCATTTAGCTTAATGGCATTTTTCATCTTAATTTAGTTTCTTTACTTATCAAGTAGCTTAATTATGTTATTTCTTTCAAGTTTCTTAGCTTAAAATCTGCATCTTCATCCCTAGATTACAATTGCATCTCTCATATAGAATAAACTTCATTTCAATTTTCAAAGCTTTCAAATCCTCCATTTTAGCAATGGTCTATGGTTGTTGGCTCTCGTTCTGAGAGTAATTAAACACCCCAACTAAATAGGAGGCAACAGGTCGATTCAATCGATATTGTGGAATGAGCAATTCATGTTCATCTTCGCGATTCAACGATTGAGCAATGACTATGTTGTGTTGTGGCTGATTTAGAGGTCAACATTCAGACACATACACTCCCAAACTCATTTGATCCTTCTAGGTTTCAACTAACAAATCATTTGAAGAAAGATAATGATATTTTGCTCAAGAAGAACAGTATGTTTTCTATGTGAACAATGTTTTTGTGTTACATGTAGCTTCTAGTAACACCTTTATTGAGTCCAAAATGCTACAAAAGTTTGCAAAGCTTCATAATCCCCTCCTTTGATAATGCAACATTTGTTAGTTAATATGAAAATATTACCTCATATTTGCATTACTAACATATCTATTTATACTCCAAAAGGTTTTGATGCAAAGGATTTATATTATTATTGTTGTAGTCAATGGAGACATTGAAAATATGTTAACCTAAGGCATAAATATTTTTAATATTTGTGTTGATATACCTTCGCTTTATTATTAATATTTTCTAGGAACCCCTACAAAATGAGGGACCATAGTCCATGAGGATAATAAATTGATATTCCTTCTCTTTATTTTTAATATTTGTGTAGATATATCCTTTAGATAAATGCAAATTATTTATATATAGTTGAAAACCTTAACTTTTGATGTCAATTAGTTGAGAGCTACATATAAAAGATTTATTTGAAGTGGAGGCAACCCAATGAACATTTGCATGTTCAAAAATGAAAATGTATTAAGTACATAAAAAAGAAGTAACTAATCACCTTTTAAGCCATCAATACATTTTTATTTTTATTTTTATTTTATATTCCTCTCTCCTTCTAATCCTTATATTCTTATCACATTTCTTTCAATGTTGATAGCTTACTTCAACTTAAGTTATATCGACATTCTATATTAGTTTAAATTGATAATAGTATATCAATATAATAGAATAGCAAACCAATCTTTCAGAATTTTTTTTGTGAATTTGTTAAAATTGTAAACATATAGATTTTCATAATATTGTAATTTCAAATCTATATAAACTTGTAAATGTCAAAAAACTACATTTAAATAGTCAAAAGATGCTTGAATAACAAGTTCATGTTGTAAGTACCTAGATGGTATAGAGTTCAAATCTTTATATATATATATATATATATATATATATATATATATATATATATATAATTAAGAACAAAAAATCTTTTTGTTTTTTTTGAACGATGAAGGAAGACTTTAGAAGTTTTTAGTGGAAAAACAATACGCATACATCAATTTAGTGTCCCCTTAAACCCAAAAGGACAAAAAAGCCTATCTTTACATTTTTAGCCTTTACGAAGAAACAAAAGCTCTTTATCCTTCTTTGGTTCCCTTCAATGTAAGCCGACAAAAAAATCCAACTTCAATAGCCAACTCATCTTTTCCACGAGGCATCACAATTGAAAGATTTTTCTTCACTGATCTCATGAAAGATTTTAGTTGGACATGAATAGAAAATGCTATAATTAAATTTGAATACAAATTGATTTAGTTAGAGCTTACGTACAAATTTATGATATAGTTTTACTGCCTTTAACTACAAGTCAACAAATTATTTATTACGGTTGAAAAAATGGCTACAATACGAGCAACATACAAATCATGTGATCACCAAAGATAACATAACTTGTCGGTGAATTCCTGAAATAAAAAGCTTCCCAACTCAGATTCCTGATTCCCAATGCCAGCAAGGTCTGCGGGATGATTCCAACCGTAGCCAGGGTTGAACTGCTGTTTGTCCTAGTTCGAAGATGGTACTGAAAATTAGTAATTTGCCTGTATACAATACCGAAGTGCAAAATCGGGCTTAAGGTCTCGAAATTCATTATGGGAGAGCATTGGATTCATTTATGAATGACAAAAAATCCCAGCTCTTTTATGCCTAGAGGGTATAGGCAAGATGCATCAGGTGTAGCAAGAAGAGCAGCACAGTGAGAGGAATGAAGCGTTCAACATGAGGAGCCGCAGAGGCATCACTTCCAGACTGATCAGAGGTAGCGCTACTTGGACTCCCATTTGTGTTTGATTTATTATTACTTGATGTCTTGCATACTCCAAATGTTCCATTTGCCTGCAATTATATCACATCAAAGAATGGTAAGAATAATAATTCTACTTGCAAGTTCTTTGAAACAAATGAAATGCCCAAAAGGTTGTGTTGTAAGCAGAACTCCCTTGGTCGCAATAAGGCAGCCTATATCCGAATGGAGAGGGGAAAAGCTGTGGTAGTATTGCCTCGTGTAAAGGAGTTTTCGATATTTACTCAGTGGGTTTTGCTGAGAATATCTCAAAAAGGCTTAGAGCCCATTTGGTTCTATGGCATATTAAATTCGTTGCTGTCCTACAAAAATATCAGAATCATTGGAAATAACTAGCAAAGAAATTTAAGAACATGCAGGAAAGTCTTCCCCTATAAACTTCAAAGGAGAATTTAAAACAATCTGAAAAGTACGTGGTCTTGCTATTTGGGAGTGAAGAGTCCGAACACCTTTGCAGTGCTCTCTCAATCTCACCTAGAAAAATGGCCACTTCTGATATCTAGAAGAAGATTATAACTTTTACCTTTAGGTCCCCCACCATGCAATTCTCATGGGGTCATCTGCTTGGTGAAAATAGCAGCAGTAACCCTTGAATAGTAACCCATCCTAAGGTGTATATCCACGTAGACTATTTTGAGAAAAAAAAAGACCTGTCAATTATCGTGGTATGAGGAATAACAGGTTCATCTAAAAATCAGCCAGATTTCTTCAGGCTGCCTATAACTTCGATAAATTCACCTAACATTAAAAAAACCTAAAGAAGTTGTGGCCCAGGTGTTTTTCGGCATGGAACTACCTTAAGGAAGCCCATTAGAGATTTTATTTCATGAGCAAGTTTGTAAGTAAACTAGACCTACCTATGCATTGGACAAGCTGCCCGTAACCTCACCCAAAATACAACCAAAGGAAAATGAGAACACATAGCAAGGTTGCGGCAATATGAGAAATATAATGTGACCTAGAATTAAATCCAACTGTTAAAAGCCACTCATAACCTCACCCAAAATTTATATAAAAAAGAGTGGCAAGGTTCAAGTGTCATAAATAGTGTGAACGTGCAGCAAGGTTATGGTTGTTCTTAAAGTCGTATAAGACTTCCAAAAATGGACAACGTGCAGCAAGGTTATGGAGCATTCAAACATGGCAGGAGTTTGAATTCAGAGTCTCAAAATTTTCCCGTGGCCTAAGTTAAAACACAAAATGTAGATAGGTTATGTTGCATTCAAAGGTTTCCAATTCAAGCATGGCACGGATTTGAATTAAGAATCTAAAAGTTTTCCATGGCCTTATCCAAAACATTAATGTAGCTAGGCTGTGGTATATTCAAAGGTTTTCTAGGTTTAAATCCATACCGTCTTATAAGGACGTCTATAACTTCACACATAAAAACATTAAAAAAAGTATGTCAGCTACCTGGCATTCTGTAACATCACTGCAGCCACAGGTCAGTTGTCCATTCAACTTATCCACAGCTTGAAATGCACCTCCCCCGTAGCTTCTCTGCACATGATGGTATGTATTCAGCTACAACTTTACTTAATTTTCTGCTAACCCACAAAATCATCCTTTTGTTAGTTATAAGGAGGGACCGGAGCACCTACCTTGTAGAAATCTACTGCTAGGAAGTTAGCCCATCTTTTTCCTGCATTCTCATAACACACACTGAGTATGTTTGAAAGCTGGTCAGAGTTGACAGTGCAGGCTACTGGTGCACTGGGATTGGTAGGGAAGAAATTCTCAAAAACAAGGGATTGGCTTGTTGAAGACAAACTTTTTGATTCATCTCGGTTTGTGCAGCTTCCATTTGACAAGCCAGCATCGCCATCTGCAAACATTTTTGTTAATGCCATGTTAGGATATCCCTTAGATCCTTTTACATGTAAATGTAAACCTACACCAAGAGAACAAAAGAAGGATTTCTCCTAAAGCCTTAAAATCATTTTACTTGTAAATGCATATCCACACCAAAAGACCAGAAAAATGAATTGCAAACACTCAGATCGTTTTCTTTGTATATAAAATCCACAACAAAGGAGGAATTCTCCTTAAGCAATCACATTAACTTTACATGTAAATACATATAAACAGAAACAGAAGAAATTCTCCTAAATAACTCGGATCATTTTAGTGCTAGATGCAATCCAAACCAAAAGGAGAAATTCCTGTTGAGGACTAGGATAATTTTACTTGAGAATGTATACCCACATCAAAAGACCAATAATATTATAATAGTATCCCCCCAGAGAAGACTATTTTTTTATTGTGAACACAAATGTGCACCAATGAACCAAAAGATGATATTATGTGAAAAAAACTTGGATCCTTTTACTTATTAAAGTAAATTCATGCACCAAAAGAAGGAATTCTCCTGCAAATATTTGAATCGTTTCACTTATAAATATAAATCCACACCAAAAGAAAAGGAATAGAAATTGAGAATTGAACTGGAGAACGACTTAGCTTACATTGATTCTCAACTACATATTTCCATTGGTAAGCAATTCCTTCAGAGGCCTCTTTAGATGATTGAGAGGTGAAAACAATAAGGCGCTCGTTTTTGGCAACCATGTCATCCACAGTAGGCCAGTCACCACCATTTTGTGGCATGCTTGAGACCGGAAACCAGTATTTCATGAGTCCAGCTGTAGTGAAGACTTTGGTTAGGCCTTTGGATGATCTGACATAGTCTTCAATGAATATTGTAATGATTTCAGATGGATTGGCTGCCAGAAATGCTGTGATCTCTTTCAATGTATCGATAGCAGGCATCTGCAAGAGTAAAACTGAATGAGTTTAAAAAAGAAAAAGAAAAAAAAAATATTAATAGACACATTACTAAAACCCAAAATACGATTTTTTTAAGTTGTTTCCTCTGTAATTGAGCATTATGTCCAACAAAACCAGATTTATTACTTTGGTTCCATTGATTTCTGTTACTACGATGAAGATTTTTTTTCTTGCATCCTTGTCTATGATTTATATACCAGCTTTGCTAAATGAGTATCTCTGTAGATGTTTCATGAAATGCAAAAGCTGGATCAGAATTTTTTATGATTTGTGTTTGCATATATCAGAAATGATAAAATAAAAGGGTAAACGAGCAATGTCTATTTTAATGATTAATCACAAAAACTGGACAAACAATGGAATTGCTGCCAGAACAACATTTTAAATTGGGTAGAGTAAAACTGAAACCTATTAGCAGGTATGTAAAAGTGAAATGTTGAACTTTCATTCAAAGGGTAATGTTTGAGCAAATACTATTACAATTAGGTGCAATTCCCAGCTCACCCGGATTGTCCAGGCTTAGGCAACAAGTGCATACACACTTACATAGGAGAAACTCTTTTCAAATAATTTACACTCAAGCATACTGATAAGTGTGGGGTAGTTTCTGATTCCTCCAGTTCCTTCTCCATGTTCTGGTGTTCCGTAGGACCGATTTAATCCTTCCTCTGCTGGGTGCCACTTCACTGAAGTTCTCTAATCCATACTCTGTTGATCAATCCAACAAATGAATGATTCACAAGGTCTTTGCCCCTCACCACTATAGGTGATGGACAAGCTTTCAACCATGACAGCAGTTCTTTGGCTCACCCAGCCACCAATAGAGAGTGAGGGCAGCATAGAGAGGAGAAGAACCAGCCCCTAGTTCCCAGTATAGTGCACCAAACTATAGGTATAAGGCCAATTATCTATAGTTGTGGTGGCTCCAAGTTCCAACTATAGATATAGGGCCATGGCACAGAGAGAGGCAGCACAGGGGCCTTTTGAACCTTTCCTTGAAAATACAATGAGGTTGCTTTCATCCCTCCTGCTGAATGTGAGGAGGTGTTATCCCATTATTTGGTGGACTGGCTCCCAAGACTGTTGGTATGAACTCAGTAACACTCTCATATCCTGGAACAAGCAGCTCTATAACTACTCTGGCAAACAAAAAATAATACCGTTTTGACAGCTTCAAGTTATTACACTTAGGGTGCAGCATCATCCATTGTGAATACAGATAAGTTGGTTCAGTTTTCTTTCCAGGAGCTCCTCTGGGGATCTTATTTGGTGGTTCAAAACCTTCATTGTTTGGATCAACTCTGGCTGTTTCTGCTTGCTTCTACTGATTCAGCTAGCCCAATTGGCTCAAGGGCACCAAATCCTTCAATTTTGGTAGCACTAGAACATACTATGCAAGTAGCTTTTTTACTAGCCTTCCCCATACGCCTGATTTAACTAGCACTCTATGAGCTCCTTTGGAGTTTCCAGTGTCATAGTTTGGACGTAGGCACTCCAGCCTCAGCCCAGTTCTTGTATGGTAGATGTATGTAGGAAGCAGTGCCAACTATAAAGGCAGGGTGCCCAGCTTCAGGGAATACTGGATTGGGAACTACCCTACTGATCATATGTAAAACAAGATGGCAAGGCATAGAAAGTTTATGCTCCACTTGTCCTCAATGGGCAATCTGCCTCATCCAAAACCTAAGCCCCAACTTTTCTTTATGCTTTCTCCTCAATTGAATATCCCATTTCTAAGTCAATCTGAGTTTAGTGTCGCTAGGAGCTGGAGGTGGAAAGCCTAGTTGTGAGGGCCCAACTATCTATGGGGGTGATAAGGGAAGGAAAAAGAATGGTATATATGTATAGGGGGACCAGAGCTAGCTATATACTTAAGAACGAATGACCGAGCCCTATAGAGAGTAGGGCAGTCCTCTAATGGCCCTTGCTTGAACACACTTCCTATTTGTGAACAAACCATTGGCAAGACATAACCCTCCCTAAGGTTGCTTCTTGCTATCCTTAATCTATTATCAGGAGGTAGAGGAGCGGGATGATTCCACAATGATATTTTCACTAAAGCAATTGGAATAAATCAATTACTTGCTATCCCTTCAAGAATCCCTAGTTAAAATGAAGCCAGTTCCTCCTGAAAATTATTAGCTCACCAACACAGGTAGTGGTAGGGCACTTCATCTTAGAGGAGTTCTATCATGGAAAAGTGAATCGATGGGAATTATCCCAATGGAGAAAGAGTTCATTTATAACATAATAAGTATAATTCATTGAACTACTCTCCACTAGGTTTTCATTTACTAATGATGATTATGATGTTGCATACCACTCATCATGCTAGCTGATAATATCTAGAGGAAGAATAAAACTATCATTGTTTACTATTTAGTTGCTTGTACTTATCTGGATTACCAAATCAATTCTTATTCGTAGGTAATTTTTTGCTAGAATTTAATACTAGTGTGGTAAAAAAAATTGTCATTTGGGATTCAATTGAACAAAAGAACTATTGTTGAAATGAATTACATGTAAAAGTAATACGTTAATAGGTTGCTAATTGGGGCTTCTATTTCTGGTTATGGATAAAGACAGTATTTTTACCCACTCCTTGTGAGCTCCCTATAGGCTATATCCCTAGTTAGTCAGAGACAAATTAGTAAGAGAGAATGCTTGAAAAACAATACTGTCCTACTTTTAAAGAATTGAACAAGAAGTCATATGAGGTGAAATTCTCATGTACATTTTTGTCCAATGGCAATAGAGGTAACTTATCAGTCCACTATCAACCCAAAAAGACCAAACTCTGCCTTAATAAAGTTGCCAGAGTACGATTAAAATAACTGCTTATTTACTTGCCATACAAGGACATTCAATACTATTAATAAGAGGTGGAAGAGTTAAAGATTTGACCGGTGTTAGATATCACATTATTTGAGGAATCTTATATGTCTCAATAAATAATTCAAATTGTAAAGAAAGCCATTCTATAGCAGATTGCTTCTAGGGTTGGAGGTGTTTCCAATCAAGCAGGCTATTTTAAGCCTTCCAAAGCATGAAAAGCCTTACTTTATATAGGCAGAGCCATTTCTTGATCGAGATCTACCCTCTTTAATAAAGTTACATGATGGGCTGTTTTCAGTCCCAATATGCCATGTCCAAGCATAGAGCATAGAGCATAGTATGTTTCTTTGGGCATAGATTCCCCATGCTGTCATACTCCCACCAATTGATGAGATCACGGCCTTTATAATACGTGATCGCAGTCTTTAAAAGACTTAGATTATAGACTTTATAGCAGTCAAACTAGTGCTGACTGAGATTAAAAGAGAGGCAATTGAATAAAGGGACAACTTAATTAAAGGGAATTATTAGCAACATTCCAAGATAGTGATTTTTCAAAGGGAGCCGACTAACATTCATTAAGGAATGTTTACTTGGCAGCGATTCCTAACAAGGGGTGCGATTAACGTTCAGCAATCAGAGCTTGGATTATGAGGGGAGACATCCCCTGCAAGAAGATGTTGGTTCACAAAGGGGTGTGACTCTCCCCCATTAAACAAAGATATAAAGTGTGAGTCATTTCTTTGGAGAGAGATCATCAAGTGAAATCTGAAAAACAAAAAGGAAAATCAAGATACAAAGGAAGAAATAAATATCATTATCAGAAATTAAATATTGTGAGATAAGTTTAAGAATAGAAATAGATTATGAATATATAGATGCATAGATATACCTTGCAAAAATTAAGTAATTTCTCGTAGTAACTAAATTAATTGCATTTCCTTTTAAGAATAATTAATAGCAAATTCACATAACTGATTTGGTTTTGAATTTATTAGAAATGGCTTGCAAATAGGAAGGACAACCAGCCTTTTGAGCTTACGAGAGGTGAAGAACCAACCATTCTTTCATCAAGTATGCCACCCCCAGATCGATGGATTCAAGATTATGCCATGCTCATGGGCTGGGAAGCAAATGAGTGCTCCTAGGCTTGATCAAGGATGATGTTGTGCCTCCAAGGTGGACCGAAGGATGGAGTAGACCAAGTTCCTGCCATATTCGTGGTCCGAGATGGGAATGAGTGCTCTCAGACTTGAGGGACTCTCAAGTACGCCACCCTGAGATATAACGTTCATGGACTGAAAGGCGTACGAGTTCTAGATATTTTTGTTAATGCTCTAGATGTTATCATATGATCTTATTTTGTAATGATTATTAGTACTGTTATAGGACCTAAACCAAGATTATCTTAAATGATGTATTACATTTGAGAATATTTTTATTAAACTTGTGCTTATAAATGAATTACTTTCTTAGACTAAGTGAAAATTGTTATTCTAGGGCAAAAATCAGGAAGATCCCAACAAGGGACATTACACGTGCCCTATCCTATATAGGGGAATTTTACTTGCATGGATACTTTAAATAGGGAAGAAAGATTTTGATCCTTACCACAAGGACCCAAACCCATACCCCTCCTCATAGAAGTATAGGTGCATCACGAGGTCTACTCTCCCATCATTAGAAATAAGCATTTTGAGGTCAAGCCAAGACCAATCAGCAGGGCCCTTTCTTTCTATAGTTGGAGCAGAGTTCAGGTTTATCAATATGCAATCGGTGGTTTGGTTAGTCTTAGCTTGACAAGTCTCATGGCCCTTGTGGGTTGGGCCACACATGCACTACAAAAGCAAATTCAAAAAGGTTGCCTCAGTTCAGATTAGTCTCAGCAACTCAAGAATATAAAATTGAGATTGCTAGAAATCACAAATCAGCATGTTGCAATTAATATGTACCTGAACCTTGTATACACTTGTCACACCATAGAGATTGGTTTCACCAAAAGCATCAAACCTAGAATCACCAATCCCAATCCGCCTACCACTATAGACGAAAGTCCTCACCTCCACCTCTATCACTAACCCCCCTATTATCTATAGTGTGGAGCCCTACTATCTTTAGTGTCAGGAAGGTCATATAGCCAATTATAGTAGGGGGTGGAAAGGGGCGGTTGGCAATTAGCAAATGTGGTAGCGGATATTACTATAGTTGTAGTAGGGTGTCCTTTGTGTTCCACCACTATGGTAGTGGTAGGGGTGGCCCTACCCCTACTAGGATAGTTGAATAGTTGGGTTTGGTCCTATAATTGCATACCATGATAGGGACTTCGACTAGGATGAAGTTGTACCAAGGTAGTCACAAGGTAACTTGCAATTGGATTGAATCCCAATGTAGGTAGGGCAATTAGATAGCTAACTAAATATAGAAAGAAGGGGAGCTCCTACTATAGGGTGAGGGTTTTGGGTGCAGAACTTTATAGAGGAAGGATTCCTACACTCTAGCCATTACAAAGCTCAACATTGGCTCTTCGTTAGTTGAGAAACAAAATTTGAGAACTACAAGCAAGAAGATCTGTCTCTTGAGATTTTATCATCCTATTCATGATTCCAATCAACTTGAGTCTACGAAAGGACCCCATTATAACCTTCATTCTCCCACAGCCCTACCCTTCCTATAATTGGGGCCCGACTAGATAGTAGGGCCTTCCCCCCTCATCAATTTAATTTCTAAAGAATCTTTCCCAACTTATAACCTTCTACTATCAATGGTGGGTACAAGTAAACAATTAGCGTAAAACCACGTGAGTTAGTAGGCATCCATTACTATTACAAGATATATAATGATACTTCCAACAACACTTACATAATTGGCTTCATCTCCTAAAGCAACAATATATATATATATATATATATATATTGGACATGGTTATGATCTAGGAATGATTTTTCATGAGCTTTAATGAATGAGATGTTCATCTGCAATTGATAATTAATATATGCTTGTTATGTAAACAGGGGAACGGGTCAAAGTGCTAACAGAGTCTTGGCACACACGAACACTGAGGTCAAGTGGTCCCTTGGTCTTTTGGTTTGTCCTTCTGGAATCGCTTGAGGTAACTATTGCTTGTCTTGTGTTGACCTTGTCAGTCAACCCAACCCTAATGTTGACCCAATTATGTCTAAGTCTAGTTTGTTTCTCTACGATCAAGATTGAATTATGCGAGCCAATTTGATAAAAACTAAGTCGCTTTTATTCATTCATACATGTATATGTATAGATGTAAAATTGCGTACAATGTAAATGCATGTATGCATGCGAAAGGGCAATAAATGTATAAGTATGTGCATGGACCTAAATACATAATTATATATGCATATGTATATATGTGCTAATCTGTAACGGTGACAATATAATTTTTTACCTATTTTAAACACGATTGAAATTCATTGTTGTTGTTGGCTAGCTAGGTCTTGTTGCAAATTTGAATGCCTCCTTGAGATGGCATAGACACCAAAAAGCATTGTTAACAAATTTTTTATTAATTTTAATCAACATTGGACTTCATTTATTTTTTAAAGTTTATTAAAAGAAAAGGTGGGCATACTTCTTCAAAAGTGGTCTTAAGCCACAAAGGACTATGTTTGGCAAAATAAAAGAAATAATGCAGTATTCCACAGGGACGCACCCCCCGACTCCCCCCCAAAATCTGAAATTTTTTGAGATGGGGACGTTTTGGGGACATGGGGACTTCTCAAAAACGTCTCTTTGTTGTCCCCCCACCTCCGCCATGTTTCTCTTTCGACTCGGAGATATTTCCTTTAATTTTTGGCCAATTGGAGACATCTTCTTCAGAGGGGACTCCGTTTGGGGACGTCGTGAAGTTTTCGAGCCGTCCAGAGGCCCCCCAACATCAAACAAACTTCCAGGTGTCTTCTAGACGTTTCTTTTAAAAAGGTCCAAAAACATTTAAGAAAACAAAAAAGAATGCTTTAAACTTAAGTTTTAACCCTAAGTCTAAGTAAGTTGTTTTTTATTTTAAAGATTATAAATAATAAAATATTAAAGGAATTCCCAAAATTTATAAGTTGAAAGTTAAAACTTATAGCCTAAAACAAACTTATATTTCACATGTAAAGTTAACACCAAGAATCTAATCGTCTTGTTGTGACGTTCTCACAACTCGCCCATTTCCTATGGGACCCCTGTCTTTTTCTTTTAGCTTGCTTGCCCCCTTTTTTGGGCTTTGTCTCAGTAGCTCTGCTTTTCCTTCCAGTTCTGAGATTTGGAGTGACGAGTTTCGGCCATGATCATGGAGGCCCATTCAAAACCCAAAATCCCTTGCGATCGTGATGAAAGAATGTTTCAAATGGAAACTCCAATCAACGCACAGCGCGGTTTGATATGAATGAGGAACATTGCCATGAGGAGTGTCCGTCAGGGAAGAAAAGACAGTACTCATAGTGCACCCTTACGTGAAGCTTGCCCTCCAAATTATATCTTTGGCGCAAGAGTAACTTACCGACTCTATGTCGCAGGATGGTGCAAGACAACGAATGGTCCCTGTGTTTTCGTTAATCAGAGGGTAACAATGCAGTTCCATCAAAGAAATTTAAAGGCAGCCATAAAGAATCTACAGCAGCGAATGGGCAAAGTGAAGAAAGGGATTTTGTGTGTCACGCTCAGTATGGAATCCCTGCGATAGTGGTGGAGCGCAGTTCAACGGACTCCAGGGACGGTCAATGCATTCACATCCTCCTTCATGAACCGAAAATGCCGCCCGCAAAGGAGAAGCGCATTCTAATGCAAGTCGGGGAACCATGGATTTGAAGGAAAGACAAAATCATCCTTCACAAACCCAAAATCGCGCCCGATAGTTGTGGAGCGCATTTCCATGGATTTGAGGAAAGAAAACAAAATCCTCCACCAAAGCAAAATGCCGCCCAACAAGTGTGGAGCGCACTTTCATGAATTCGAGGGAAAATCCAAAATTCTTTGCTTTCTTAAAAGTGCGCCCAAGCGCATTACGACAATTTTCAAAAAAGACTTAACTTTAAATGCCCCCCTTTTTGTGGTCTATTCATGTGAACATTTTCAAGGTACTCGAAAAACGACGACATTGAAAGATTGAAATGGGAGATTTTTTTTTGTCAACTATTGTTCGGAAATGATTCGCAAATATTAAATTCGATCGGAAACTCGGATGGTGAAAATTTGAAAATTTCCAAGAAATGAAAAACTTCGAAAAATTGGAAATTGGAAAGTGTGGAAATTTCCAAAGTCGAGGAAATCGAGAAACATCTAAAAAATCCAAAATTTTGGAGAATGTGAAAATTTCCAAGGTCGAAATCAAGAAAATTTGAAAATTTCCAAGAAATGAAAAACTTCGAAAAATGGGAATCTTGGAGAATTCCGAAAGTGGGAAAATTTCTGAAAACCTTAAAAAATTGAAATCATGAAAATTTTGAAAATTTTGAGCACGCGAAAAATCCGAAAGTGGGAGAAATTCTGAAAACCTTAAAAAATTGAAATCATGAAAATTTTGAAAATTCCGAGCAAGCGAAAAATTCGAAAGGTGAGAAAGTTCGAAACTTGGAAAATTTTGGAAAATTCCGGAATTTCGGAGAATCTTAAAATTCCAAAGTTAATAAATTCTGAAATCGTGAGAAAATCCAAAACTCAAAAATTTGGAAAGATGGAGAATCTTGAAAATTCATGAAATTGTGGAGAAGTTGAAAAAGCAGAAATTGTGGAGAATTCTGAAAAAATCCAAAAATTGGAAATTTGAAAAAACTCAAAAGCTGGAAATTGCAAAGAAGAAGTTTTTTTTTATTTAAATTGTAATATTAATTAAATATTCATTTATTTAATATTTAATTAAAAAACCCTCAAAAAAATCAAAAAAAGCAACAAAGAGGAGAAATTACTAATTAAATATTGATTTTTTTTATCTATATTTAATTATTAATAAAAAGCGACAAGTTAATTATAAAATTTGGAAGAGTAAAGTGAAATTAAATCGCTTTTTTTTGGATTGATATTAAAAGATTAAATATTGAAATTCATTCTTTTTCAATATTTAAAATCAGAAAAACAAGAGGATGGATAAAATGGAAACTTCATCATAAAGTAAGGCGCTCAGATTGGAAGTTTTTTTAAAAAATTGGAGAAAAGCAGTGACAAGTGGTTAGGGAAAGAATCTTCGCCTAAAATAGCAGTTTCCTAAAATTAGCTCCTGGCCTTTAAAGCAGCTTTTCAGGGTTTTGATCTATATATGAAAACTCTCTCTCATTTTGTCATCACACAAAGTTTGAGAAACAGGTTGATGAGAGATTTTGAGGAATCAAGAGGATTCGAGTGAAGTTTTCTTCGAAAGTTGAGCAAGATCTTTGAAGAGAGAAAATTTCCAAACAGAAGGGAATTCTTTATTTGCGAAAGACGTGAAGAATTCAAGATCAAAAGTTTCAAAGGATTTTTTCCAGTAAGTTGATGGAGAAACATGATTTCATGAAGAAGAGAGAGATTTTGACCTCTGAGAGAGAAGATGAAGAATTTGTCAGATTTTAGGAATTGCCTCCTTAAGAATTTGGTCTTCTTTTTCTTTCTCCTGCACAAATTCTTATGTTTATTTTGATTTTTGTTTTGCAGGAATGGCTGAGCCAAGAGGAACGAGCATGACGAGGAAACAGTTGATAAAGAATGAACAAAGGAGTTTTTTCCCAGAATCCAAAATTGTTTCGAAGTGGGCAGAGATTGGAGATACTAATCTCGGAGGCTTAGACATGACAGAGTTTCACAGGAGAATGTTTGGGTATAAAGATCATCAACTGACCAATTTGGCCACCCGAATTGTGAACAGTGGAATTGTGGCTGCAGCTGGCTTTGCTCCCGCTTTTCTGCATTCCGAGTTGATCGTGGAATGTGCCAGACACTTCAATTCAGAAGATAGAACAATCAAAGATTTCGATGGAAACATCATTGCAGACCTTTCTCTACCAACAATCGCTGAGGCGTTTGGAATCCCTTCTTCCAGGAAATTGGTGTTGAAGACAAAGGAGCAGGCACAAAGTTTTTTCTGCAGGAATTCAATATTGTGAAAATGTCATAAATGACAAGTGGTTGAGAA
>MU228095.1:54911-78870 GCA_018584345.1 Thuja plicata
CTTATATTTATTTATCTAATATAATAATCATAGTTATAATATAATAATGATAATAATTATCATTATTATAATATAACTAGTCTTATATTATAAAATATGCGATGACTATCAAATCGACCACTTCATGCATATCATGGTCGATATGTTTATGTTTCCCGTAAGTCATAACTATTATGTTTATGACGGTTGTTTAGATGTCGACGACTTTAGTCTAAGTCCGGCATGAGATAATGTCGACGGTTTTAATATAAACTGTGCGCAGTATATAAACCATGGGTATTAACCGTGTGTTCATTAACATAAGTCGACAGTTATGGAACACCATAGTTATTACGGGTTGCATTAGCTTGTAATATGTGACGTTAAGAATAGTCACGCCTATGATAGGCGTGACTCCCTAAGGAGTCACGTCTATCATAGACGTGACCTTTCACCATTTGCAACTAATATAAATAAACATGGAAAATCTGTTTTATACTCGTACCGAAATTGATAAGTGTGATGTATCTTAAACAGCGATCAATGCATATGTATTATAATTATGAAACAATACCATCAAACCTGTGAAAACAACAATTGTAAACCACCTTGCTTTGTGATACCAGCAGGTTTCACCTTAGGAATATAAGCTTAGGACCGCTCCAAAGTAGTATTATTATTATGTGTGGTTTGATGAAAACGGAGGAGAAATTAGCTGGTAAAAATGTGAGTGGTGTTTCCTGAGTTCGATCTGCAAGTGTTGAGAGGTTTGAGTGTACAATATCTTGACCAGCTCGTGTTTTATCTTCTGTACGGGAGTAACAGCTGAAATATTGCTGTCTTTTAGAACCTTGAGTTCATTATTAGAGCTTGATATAAGAGCATTCTCACTTAATCAGAGGAGGAAAAAGAACAGAACAGCTGCATTGTGACTAAGTAATTGAAGGGAAAGCCTGGAGGAGTTCTTTTATTCAAATTTGCTTTTGGTTCAGGCACATAGCCACTTGCTCTTCCTTGCTTATTTAAATAATAATTGCATGTAAAGATAAACTTTCTAGTTTTACAAGAAAGGTCAGGAAAACTGAACTCTATTAATGGAGCTTTAGTTGAGTTTCCTTTTGGAACAGTAGAAGTAGAGAGCTCATTTCTGAATACAAGGGTTAGCAATAGTTTGAATGGTGGGTGAAATAATATTTGTCTGTCTTGAAAAGCAAATGAAAGAAAAATTAAGTGTATATAACTTTCTCCTTGCTTAGAAACAGCGCAATGTTCATTTAACAGTGAAAGAGACAATGTTCCTATTTTTCTTGAAAAGCAAATGAAAGAAAATTAAGTGTTAATATGACTGTCTTTGTAGAGGAACAGCAAATTGTTTATTGGACAGCTGAGAGCATGAGTATGTGACACAAATTGTATTTGCACAAAATAGGAATAACATAAGATTTTATAGGCAAGCATGTGAACGATTTAGCTGTGAGGGAGTACCAATCGTTTACATCCTTGTGTATGGAATCCTACAGATGTCCTGTAATGTGCATTAGAGAGTAATCAGTTGAAAATTGAGGTTCATATTTGAGGACAGCGCGTCAGTAGTTTCTTTTTATGTCATGATTGTTTGGTGGTCAACTAGGAAGCATTGAAACTGAGACAATATTTCCAAAGAGTATTCACTTTTTCATACTCGGATAAGATTCACCCTTTCACAAGTATGTTAAGGATGAAGAACCTTGTTTGTAATCATTTAAATTAACTAGCAGTTGGTGGGACCAGTTAGGTACTTAGAACACAGGTGGTTATCCTAGTCTAAATGCGAGAAAGCATTTATAATGTTTCCATACCTCGACTTGTTAACCATTTGTTTAAAGTTTAAAACTAAAAAGAGTCTAAAGTACCCAAGTTGAGTAGGTGTTGGTAAGCATATGACTATATTTTCACTTTGAGTGTGGTACAAGACCTTGGCCATAGTGGCGCAAAGGTCTGCTTGTGCTCACTCAATTCACCATGTCCAGATACGTAGGCCAGTCAGTTGGTCATACATGGTTAGCAGGTGCCTATAGTTGTGTAGTTGACTTGAACCTACGTAGGATACAACACTAGGTTCAGATGGAATCATGACCAATTCCTGTATCTGTATCCCTCATGAAGGGTATGGCCACTTCCAGTTGGAAGGTCGTGCGGGGGAATGCCGGGTCTTGTGGTTGGAGGTAAAGCACTTGAGTGATGCTCTCCCTCCTGTGGATTCACGCCAAGACTTGTAATACAATTCAGTCTTCTAGATTATTAAGTAGACTTTAAACCTTTCCTCTCTTTCCTAAGCGTTGTTTTTAAAATGCTTCAATAATATAAGTGTCTGTGATTTAAAAGTCGTTGGAAAGACAGAAAAATTTCATGTGTATTTTCTACATTTATTTACATTCTGAACAATATTGTAGTTTTCCTTTCATGTTCATAGGAATGGCATGTTACATATGGTATCAAAGCTACTAGGTTCAACACTAGACCTAGCAGCTTACCACTTCAAACCAAGAGTACTAAATTGAAACATAGAATATGTTGGTGTTATAGGATGTGGATCAGTCCTACACCTAGGAAAAAGGTCTGAACTCCACAACCAAATTCCCGTCGGAGAAACAAAACTAAATTTGACTATTGTTGCACTTTGCCTTCTGACATTGAAACAATGACCAAGGCTATTGTATGTCTCTGTAGAGAAAGACAGAAATGACCTACAACAAATTAGAACTTAAATGAACTGTCTTCTTCTAAGCCAAACACGAACCCTGAGCAAACTCAAGAGATCCCATTTGGGAAGAGGGTTGTAATGGAGGGACAAGAGGACCTACGTGTCCCCACTCCTGGATACAAATCCATACCATGAGTATATGAAGGGCAAGAAGAGCCCATTGAAACATCTCGCTCTAGTGCAAACAGGAGCTCGTAAATATTTGAGCTTATGAAATTGTAAATATTGAAATATGATGTAAATACTCTTTTATAGTGATTAATGAAAAATGAAATTTTGTTGTGTAAACACCTTTTGTTGATTAAATGTTGGATTGAAATGAGATGCATAATGATTCTAAATTAGAAAAATGCTTCAATGTCTATCAGGAACTGGTAACTTAACAATATGGAAAACACTAGGGATAACTTATGAGGGTTTGAACCCAATGATACCCCGATGGCCAAATTAGACCAGTTGTTCTCAATGATGAACAACACCCAAGCTAGGCTGAAGAACCTGGAGCAGCAGGTCATGAGTCAAAATAAAACTAGGGGGGATGACCAAAAGACTCGAAATAGGGGGCCTATAATAGGCAATAGCATAGCATGCAAAGCAAGTACCGAGAGGAACACTCGGAGGCTCGGACTCGCCTAGAAATGAAAAACCAATTGGCCCATGAGCTATCTCATGATATGAAGAAACTTACACCCCTGAAGTTTGAAGGCTCGGTGTCGAGAGATGCCACTGAGGCCTGGTTAACCAAGATGGGAAAGTAGATCGAGATACGGAACTACTCTAAGAACACTAAGGCAGTGTGGGTTGCTTTCCAGCTATCAAGGGAAGCTACAACATGGTGGGGGAACAAGAAGGCCAAGTTAAGCCTAAAGTCCACTAGCATTACTTGGGAACAATTTGTATGGATTTTCAGACAAAGGTGGTTACCTCGACTGTTTTTTGACCAAAACTTAATGGATTTCCAAAATTTGAGACAAGGAGACCTCTCAGTCAATGAATATTGGAAAAAGTTTACTCGATTACTTAAATATGTACCCCACTATTAGGCCGACGAAAGGTTCAGGATCAAAAAGTGTATAATGGATTTGAATAGCCACATTGGTGGTGCAGTGGATGCCCTTGGGCCAAGCACCATGAACAAAGTGTATGAAAAGGTCGCCAGACAAGAACTAAGACTCAAAAGAGACGGTGCCATTAAAGATAAGAGTCGAAAGAAATTTAAGGACTCAATCTTCTCAGTCTATTCCTTAGAAAGGTGAAAAGCACGAAACTAGAAAGCGAAAGGAAAAAGGGTATCGAGTAAACAAGCAGGAAACGAAAGGGGGCAAGATGAACTCCATCAATTTTAGAAAAGAAGGGGATTCATCCAATAAGGCTTTAGAGAAGAGAGGTCTGTCAAGGGATATTTCACTTGTGGCGGAGAGCACCATGCGATTAGTGTCCAACCAGGAACCAAGGGTCACAACAACAAAGGAAACTATTCCTTTGTAGCAAGTAGGCTTTCAACAACGGATCCATACGACATTGGATAAAAGATAGGCAAAATTTTAGATAACGCCAGTAGAAACTACAAGTACACTTTACAAAAACCCTATTTAAATACTCAAATACGGGTGCCACCAAAAGCTTCATTGCACCCAAAACTGTTGAGTAGATTTCCTAAGAGAGTTGACTTTATGGCAATTCTTGGACTGTAGAGTATGCTAATAATTCTAGAGCTCGAGTAGCAATGCTTGTTTGAGGCTAGGATTGCCCTTCTTGGATTTATAACAGAGGTCAACTTGTATATAGTTCCCTTAAGATCCTATGACGTAATTCTATGAATGAATTGGCTTTGGAGGCACAGGGTTAGGGTTGACTGTTATTCAAAGACTATTGAATGCTTGGATGACCTTGGGAACAAGGTGTTTCTACAAGGCACCAAACACGAGAAGTTTGAGTTTGGCATATTTCTGCCATATAGTTGAAACAAAATAAGAAGAAAGAATATCAGATGGAAGAGATAGAAGAGCCTAGAGAAGTTATCTTTCAGGATGATATGATGATTTATGAATCATCCAATCATTATGGCTTAGGGAAAGAAGAAGCTAGTAAGAAGGAAGAAACCTTTGCAGAAAAATACCCTTACCTTCAAGATTACCAAGATGTTTTTCTTGAAAAGCTACTAGAGCTACCTCCTAAAAGGGATCCGACTTCTCAATTGATTTGGTACCAAGGGCCAAACGAATATCTAAGGCTCTCTACCACTTGATTACCTACCATTGGTGGGTGTATAATTACTCTTACCAATTAGTCATTAAGATGGGACCATTTGAGACATTATATAGAAGGTGTCGAACTCCTATCAGTTGGGATAAGCTAGAAGATAGGATTAGACTCATTCCTGAGATGCTCTCAAAAATGAAAGAACAAGTTAAGCTAATCAAACAAAGGTTAGCAAAAGCTAACGATCAACAAAAGAGTAACGCAGATGGAAAGCAAATTCCAAGGCAATTTATGGTAGGAAAGAAAGTTCTCTTAAGGCGAAAATCGCAGAAAAGCTCTATCAAGTTTGGAAGATCTTCCAAACTAGCTCTCAGATGCATGGGACCTTTTGAAGTCCTAAGTCTTCAATCCAATGGCTTATAGAATTACTCTACCTCCAACTCTCACCATATCGCATAATGTATTTAATGTTTCCTATTTGAAAAAATATGTATCTGATTTTTAATCACATGATTTACTAGAATTCACTATAGGTATAGGACCCAGAGGTGGTCATGATTGAGCCTTATAAAGTGCTCGAGGTAGGCAAGCTTTGCTTGCATAACCATGAGATTAAACAATGCAAGGTCCAGTGGGACCAGTATGCAGAAGACAACACTTGGGAGGATTATGATGAGTTTCATCAAAAATTCATCATTTGTTCAATGTCTTTAGTAGCTAAAGAACTCTTTTAAAATGTCTTGCTTAAAAACTTATCTTTTTATGCTTTTGATGACTCTAATCATAAGGGACGATGATTCTTATGGTGGAGGAAATGCTACAACTCTCCTTGGTGACATTTTTTTAACACTTTTTCTTGCAAAGCAATTTTGTGGTGAATATGTATGTGTATATATACACGCACAAACACATGGACATGGTTATGATCTAGCAATGATTTTTCATGAGCTTTAATGAATGAGATGTCATCTATATATGATCATTAAAATATGCTCGTTATGTTTCCATTGTATTGATAATGATTTTGTGTTATGGGCTAACTAAAAACGTGTCCTAAGATGAATGCAAGATGAACAAAGGGAGAGCATCACTGGAGAGGAGTAGAGATAGGGGAACATGTCAAAGTGTTGACTAAGTCTTTGTGCACACGATCACTGAGGTCAAGTGGCCCCTTGGTCTTTTTGTTTGTCCTTCAAGCATTGCTAGGGGTAAGCATTGTTTATCTTGTGTTGACCTTGTCAGTCAACCCAACCCTAATGTTGACCCAATTATGTCTAAGCCTAGCTTGTTTCTCTGGGGTCAAGATTGAATCATGCGAGCTAAGTGATAAAAACTTTAAGTCGCTTTTATTCATCAATACAAGTGTACGTATGGATGTACAATTAAGTACAACATAAATGCACGTATGCAAGCGAAAGGGTAGTAAACGTATAGGTATGTGCATGAACGTAAATATGTATTTATATATGCATATGTACATATGTGCTAATGTGTAAAGGTGTGACAATGTAATTTTAACCTACTTTAAACAAGATTCAAATTCATAGCCATTGTCGGCTAGCTAAGTCTTGTTGCAAGTTTGAATGCCTCTTCGAGATGGCATAGACACCATGAAGCCTTGTTAGAAAATGTTTTATTAATTTAAATCAACATTGGTCTTTATTTATTTTTTATAGTTTATTAAAAGAAAATGTGAGCATGCTTCTTCAGAAGTGGTCTTATGCCACGAAGGACTATGTTTGGTAAAATTAAAAGAAATAATGTTAACATCCCAAGTGGAAAAGGTTTATACCAGGCTTAGACTCTTTTACCACACCAAATAATTATTCAGGGCACTTTGCAAAGAAATGAGATTCACAAAATGATGTGAGCGTACTTCTTCAGAAGTGGTCTTAAGCCACGAAGGACTATGTTGACATCGCAAGTGGAAAAGGTTTATATCAGGCTTAGACTCTTTTACTTCACCAAATAATTATTCAAGACACTTTGGAAAGAAATGGGATTCCCAAAATGAATCAAACCAATCCCTAGCCTATAACGGTGGAATGGAATTATAAGGAATTTTGCTTTTCGAAGATTAATGGGAGGCTCAAAGCTTGAAACAGGACTCTCACAGTTTCTTGATTGGAAACCACCTTGCTTAGTGATACCAGGTCCTTTCACCTTAGGAATATAAGATTAGAACCACTCCAAAGTATTGTTATTATGTGTGGTTTGGTGATAATGAAAGAGACATTAGCTGGTGCAAACCACCTTGCTTAGTGATACCAGGTGCTTTCACCTTAGGAATATAAGATTAGAACCACTCCAAAGTATTGTTATTATGTGTGGTTTGGTGAAAACGAAAGAGACATTAGCTGGTGCAAAAGTGAGTGAGATTTGCGGAGTTCGAAATGCAAGAGTTGGGAGGTTTGAGTGTAGAACATCTTTAGCAGCTTGTGTTTACTCTTCTGTACAGGAGTAAAAGCTCAAGTATCGCTATCTTTTAGACTCTTGAGTTCATTATTAGATCTTGATATAAGAGCATTCTCACTTAGAAAAAGAACAAAACAGCTGCTTTGTGACTGAGAAATTGAAGGGAAAGCCTGTGGAGTTCTTTTATTCAAATTTTCTTTTGGTTCAAGCATGTTGCCTCTTACTCTTCCTTGCTTATTTAAATAATAATTGCAAGTAAAAATAAACTGTCTAGTTTTAAAAGAAAGGTCAAGAAAACTAAACTCTATTAATAGAGCATTAGTTGAGTTTCCTTTTGGAACTGCAGAAGTAGAGAGTTCCTTTATGAATACAAGGGTTAACAGTAGTTTGAACAGTGGACAAAATAATGTTTCTATCTTTCTTGAAAAGCTATGAAAGAACAATTAAGTGCATATAAGTTTCTCCTTGCTTAGAAATAGTAGAATGTTCATTTAACAGTGGAAGAGATAATGTTTTTGTTTTACTTGAAAAGTAAATAAAAGAAAAATTAAGTGTAAATATGACTGTCTCTGTAGTGGAACAGCAGATTGATTAATAGAAAATTGAGAGCATGAGTATGTGATATTGATTTTGTTTGTAGCAGAAATAAGTCAAAACAGAGAATAGATAACTCAAAAACACAAGACACAATAGTTACCCTGGGAAAACCCTCCAACTTGAGGGGAAAAACCCAGCCACACCAAAAATATCACTTTATTGAATAATGAAAGAAGTCTGAATATTACAATGCTCACAAACTGAAACTATAGTCAATTCTCCTCTGAGAATGCACACTGTTAATCATCAATATACCGCAATCTCTTCACACAAATATTGAACCTGCAAAAGATATACTTCACACATACTACCTTTTCAATAGCAATGGATGTTACGAACTATAATAACCACACTTGAACACTCACGATTAACTCAGAAAATAAATACTCATAATAATAGACATATACAGTGAACATTCACGATAATCACAGTGTCAATGAATTGTCACAGAACACAACAAGAATCACCGCTTTCAACTATCTCAGAAAGCATAATAGACAAAGCTACAAATTCCAACCAGAATACATGCGATACCAACTCAAAAGAAGGACACCACGAAATTAGTCTGCCGTGTCGAATGAGTATACTGCGGTTATACAGGACGGTGACCCTTCCATATCATAACTGACCAATCCTTTATTGCATAAGAATATAAAACGCCCAGACTGTTCGAAGCCTATAGCCAATGGTAGGAAATAAAGAATAATCGCTGGCAGAGTGAAAGACGATCAGCTCACTTTAATTTAATATCATATGCGGTACATACAATGTAGAACAGCAACCTGTGCAAATGAAATGGCTCTTTCAAACAGAGATAGCTATCACAGATATGTGAGATATCTCCAGAAGCTACATATCTTCTACATGTGACACAAACAAATTGCATTCACACAACATAGGAGTAAGGTGAGATTTTATAGGCAAGCATGTGAATGATTAAGTACAAGGGAGTACCAATCGTTTACATCCTTGCGTGTGAAACCCTATGGACATCCTATAATGTACATTAGAGAGTAATCAGTAAAGAACTGAAATTCATATTTAAGGACAGCCGTCCGTAGTTTCTTTTATGTCATGATTGTTTGGTGGTCAACTAAGAAGCATTGAAACAGAGAATATTTCCAAAGAGTTTTCACTTTTTCATACTTAGAAAAGGTTCACCCTATCACGAGTACGTGAGGGATGAAGAGCCTTGTTTGTAATCATTTAAAGTAACTAGCAGTTGGTTGGACCATTTAGGTACTTAGAACCTAGGTGGTAACCCTAGTCTAAATGTGAGAACACTTCTATAATGTTTCCATACCTTTGCTTGTTAACCGTTTGTTTTAAGTCTAAAACTAAAGTGTCTAAAGTACCCATGTCGAGTTGGGGTGGGTGAGCATATGACTGTATTTTCACTTTGAGTGTGGTACAAGACCTTGGCCAAGGTGGCACAAAGGTTTGCTTGCACCCATTAAGTTCATCATTTCTAGATATGTAGTGTTGGTGTGAGTTTTGTGACCACTCCAACATGCAAAATAAGATACTAAGTATCCTCTCTCGAATAAGAAAACTTCAAATTCTAAACAATGTAACAAATGCGTGATCAAATGAAACAACCCCAAGGTTTACAATGCAAAGTAGAGACTTTGTGTTGGATATAACTCAATTGTTGAAATGATGTGAAATTGCTGGTTATAACAAAGGGACTTACACAATTGTTCTTGGACTTGATCAACTCTTTTCCCTCAAATAACAAATGATTTTACTGTAAGGTCCTTCAACTAATCATAACAAGGGGTTTTTTAAAAAAAAATCAAAAGGAATGGGTATAGAAATCTAATCTATTTCTAACAATGCAAGAGATTATTGATGACTTGGTGAAACCGAACCAAGTTTTGCTTCGCCAACTGGAACATCTACGCAAAGTTGATGCAATTTCTCAAGGGTATGTGGATGATTTTCAAATCACTTATACACATCAACACCATAAGACATGTAAATCGATGAGCAAGAAGGAATTTAAGTTAAACTTTGAAATGAGTTCAGACTAACCATGCACTGTATTAGTTTGGTAAAATAATTGAATGAACATTAGCAAAGAACGGAAATGTTCTTATAGAATGTACAAACAAGATGTTTCTAAAAAGAAACATTTGAAGAATAGAAAGAATCTATTTGTTAAAGTGAAATTAAATTTATAGCAGACTTATGCAATAATGTACTAATTTTCTTCTTTCTTGAATGCAGGATAAATTCAGAATTAAATCTTTAACAAATATGAATATCAATAATGATATAGTATTGGTATGATGCTGAAACACTTATTTCTTTCAAGTCTGAAATCACCGATCAAAGGGAGAGAGAGCATTTATCAATTTCGATGCTTCTCTATTTGAAATCGGCACATATATATACGTTAATGGAGGGACGTGTCTCCACAATGTGGAGCCATGTCCATTCATGGCATGGCCCTTGGCCAAACAACATAATTAATTACCAAAGGGTGCTTCCAAGAGACCCGATTCATAATCGGTTAGTTAACACAATAACCAAATGATATCATGAAAGCTGCCGATCTGCTACATTACATTTTAATCATTACATACTATACTACTGTGCATAGTATTGGATCATTGCTCGATCCTTAGTATAAATGATATACGATCATTACTTGACCTGTTGTATGTGAAGGAATGCAGCCGCCAATGTTCAGTGCACGATACATGGAAAGAGAAGATGAAAGGAATCTGATTACACAGATTATTATACTTGTATAGTATTTCAATCATATACAAGGATGATGGTAAAACACTTAGAATGATTATTCTTATAAGCACAAGCAATGCATATGTGTGTATGTATATCAGTTCACACATACAAACATACATACTCATATTTAAATAATCAAAACAATCATCCTTATATCTGACCGAAGCTACTATGCTTTCAACACTATTCTACAAGATATTTACAATATCTAGAGCGACCACTAAAATAGAAACTAAATAACTGAAGAAGATATTATTCTAATACCCTCCCTTAATGGTCAATCGATCAACTACACTAAGCAGCCCTCTGAATTTGACAAACTTCTGGAAGTAGGGACTTGGTGAGAATATTAGCAGTTTGGTCAACTGTAGGAACAAACTGCAAATCCACGGAGCCATCTTCAACCAGCTAACGGATAAAATGACAATGAATGTCAATAGCTTAGTGCGCTCATGGAAGACTAGATTTTTGGCAAGTTTGAGGACCCCTTGATTGTCACAAAAGAGGGGTGAAGGGCCTGCCTGAGGCATATGGATGTCAAAAAGCATCCTACGAAGCCAAACTGCCTCAAAACCTGCTTTGATTGTTCCCCGATATTCAACTTCTGTTGAGGAAAGAGATTACGACCTACTACTTCTTACTAGTCCAAGTGATAACACCTGTGCCAACATTGAAGACATACCCAGAAGTAGCTTTTTATCATCAACAAAGCCTCCCCAATCCGAGTTTGTGTAATGATGAGTCAGGCATCTTTGGTTCGTCCATAAAGGATACCAAAATCAGGAGTGCCCTTAACATAGCGCAGGATTCGCTTCACAACAACCCTATGATCTGAAGTGGGAGCCGTCATGAAGCGAGATATGTAACTTACTACAAACCTGAGATCAGGTCTAGTGGCGGTGAGATATATCAAACTGCCTACTAGATGTCTGATGCTGCTTCCCAGCTTGACATACTCTGCAAACTCCAAGGTTCTGGGTCTAAATCTCTGGCAGGCCAATGACAAGATCTTCCCGAACAAGTTGTGAAAGAGAATGCACATTTAAGTGCCCATACCGTTGATGCCAGAGTGTACTAATAGATGAGTGTCTGGCTGCCATAGAAAGCTCCAGAGAATCACCAGAGTCAACAAGTCTAAAAAGACCATGATCCTCTAGACCGACAACAATAGTGGACTGAGTCTTATGATCAATGATTCTGCACTGATGTGAACTGAAGATCACATCTAGGAGAGGAGAGTGCCTCAAAATCTAACTGACAGAAAGAAGATTAAGTTCCATGCCCGGAATGTAGTACATATCAAGGAAAAGCAGGTTCCTTCCTCCAAACTGAATTTGAATGTTGCCCTCCGACAACGGTGTACTCTGCCCCTTTAAAAATAATTGAATCAGAGAACGGATGAAAATCGGTGAACCAATCGCGACGGTAAGTGAAGTGGCGGGAGGCACCAAAATCAATGTACCAGGCAGAGGATTTAATATAATCTGCAGGTCTTTTAGCCATGAAGGCATAAATATTGGATTTGCTCTGCACAGTGTGTTCCTGAAAATGACCCTGGAGCAAAATATTTGTCAAAGTCACCATCACGAAAACTGAGGTCAAAGATGGTTGACCAAGTTAAGGCACGAATATCGAGGAAGAAGTAGAACAAGTCTTAGGCAGAGAACTAGTGCAGATTTGAAGACTGAAGATGGTTGGTACGGATCTCAAGGCAGATTTGATGGAAGACCCAGAAAATTTCACAGACAACCCAGATAAGCTCTTGAAAAACCCAAAAGGAATCTGAAATCAGATTTTGAATCCGACCCAAAAAATAGAGGATTTTGGCAAAAACCCTAGTTGGATAAGAAAATACCACCATGAATCTATGAAAAAAATCACAGGTAGAGCCACGAACAACTGCAATAACACAAAAATTGTCTTAGGCGGCAAGAATGAGAGGCAGTAGAAGAAAGAAACCCTAGCTGCAGCAAAAATGGCTAGAAAACAACCCAAAAATCCTCCAAACATGGGCGAAAAGCACAAAAAATGCAGGCCCTGTAGATGAGTAAAACGAAACGACCAAATGGATGATCATATTTGCAGAAAACAGGTCGGAAATGATGAAAAAACGCAATATATAACTCACATACGTTGCAGAAGAAAGGGCACGGATTGTCGCGGGCAGAAAAACCACAAAAAATGGAGGTTGGAAAAAAACGTTGTTGAGATGTGGCGTCGTGGGTTGCAGAGACGATAGTTGTAGAGGCCACAAACAACGCCCAAAGGACAAAACAAACCATGCTCAAGACATGATATTCAGAAACCCTTCCACCATCCTTCACTTTTGCACAAAGAAGACTAGAATGTGGTTGAAAATACAAACAACAGCCACGATTAAAAAAACCCATGTCCCAGAATAGTTGCAGAAATGGCTACTACGGTAGAGCACAATAAACACAGGAGCCAGGTGTTCTTGTTTTTGAAAAAATAAGAACATAATTTTTTTGAAAATTTTAACTCACGTGAGGATTATAATTTTTTTGAAAAATCTTACATATTGCTTTGATACCATATTAGTTTGGTAAAATAATTGAATGAATATTAACAAAGAACGAAAACGTTCTTATAGAATGTACAAATGAGATGTTTCTAAAAAGAAACATTCGAAGAATAGAAAGAATCTATTCTACAAGATATTTACAATATCTAGAGTGAGTATTAAAATAGAAACTAAATAACTGGAGAAGATATTATTCTAATACACTGCAACTTGCAATCAACAAATTACAAATGGTATGAATATAGAGGCTTCACCATTAATCAACATCTTCCATTCAACTACTCAACATAAATAAATGCTAACTAATTGAGAAGTAGGAAACCATGCTAACACCCAAAATAACATAAGTATTTACAAAGCTTCAATGAATTTGCAATTATTTTGGCAGTATTTCGGCAACAATTTCACAATAAGTCTCTCATCTCTTTTTACAAATGAAATGAACAAGCCTTTATATAGGGCTTTCAATTACAACCAAGGGCCTAGATTGATTCAAAATCAACGACCGAGATAATTTAAAGTAATCATAATTAGGGTTTGTTATAACTACCACCTACAAACATTAAATGCTAGCCAATGAAAAAATAGAGCATCCCTATGGGCGAATAGGAAAATTTCATGCCACGTAGGATCATAACAAACTTTCTTCTAGAAGCATGTTTCCCTTATCCTTTGCTTTGATGGCAAACTAGATCCATTTAGAAGTGATGATGATGTGGAATTGTTTGATTGATTAAAAATGAGACACCACATCATCTTGCTTATCTTGAAATCTTTCTTCCTTTCACAAAGAAGTCTTCTGCATTTCGAACAATATCTCTTGATACTCAACATTTCCAATCTTGATTAATTTTAGTGTGGAATGAACCAATTGTAGTTTAATTTTTTATGATCACAAAGATCTTTGTAATGTCCGTTTTTCCCGTAAACATTGAGTTGTTGGTCGTTGACATGGACTGGGGTCAACCATACTGTATTGTTAGATTTGGTCAGTCTTTCAATTAGACAGCTAGTTTTAGTTGTTTCAGTTAAATAAGGGGCACTACAGTTATTAACTTATTCCATTAGTTATTTTTAGTTAAATAAAGAATTAATTCAGTTGTCAATCAGTCATCTCTCTAATCTTGGGGAGTGCTTGAATGTTTTGACTAAATCCCATAATTTGTGGGTCACTTGAGTTAAAAATTATATAGGTAGCAATTGGTAGAGAATGGGCATCATTGATTATTACAAACAAAAAAATTCATTCTGTTTACAAAAATTATATGCTGCTACAGCAGCTTGTTGCATGAGACAAAATCTTCAGGCTTTTTTAGATTGGCCCTCATGAGAACAGAAGGCCTCTGAAATATTTAGTAGTATAGAGTAGCATCAAGTTTAATATGAGGTATTTAACAATGCAAGACAATGAGCTCATTTTGAGGTCTTCAACAGTACCAAGTGGTAGCAAGGATTATGGAGAATGATTGGTGTCAGCTTGTAGAATAAGTCTTTTTGTATTGTGTCCTGAGTATATATATTTCACAAAGACAAAATAATATATGTACATATGCTGCTAGAATATTTTCTGAATTTACTTTCTGTGTTTTTAGACTTAGTTAATACAAACTTTTCTGGATTTGCTTACGGGTATTTAGACTAATTAGTATAGTCTTGTATGGGTTCACTTTCTATGTAACCAGTTATGGTTACCACATTTGTATCAAAGTTGTGATCTTGCCAGTCTATGAAAAAACATAATATGCATACATTTATTTACATTATAATTAAATAAAAAAACTATCAAAGTTTACCTTTGTACTGCATGTCAGCATGTTACAATGAAACAAGGTATCAATTGAGGAAACAGAGGAAGCAAAATCTGTTATATAAGGAAAAAATCTAAAAAGTGATTAAGTCCTTAAAATATGGGCAGCAACAACTCATCGAACTCCTCCTTCAGAGTGCACAAGGTAAGCAAACCAATCATGCACAAGGGGTGTCTTCATCTGTAACCATGAACATTTTATGATTTTTACAAAATGAAGCAATGACATAAGACAAAGATATGAAAAAACAACAGGCAGAGAATTTGGATGCTCTTCATGCAATATGGGGTAAAGAGTACAAAATTTCAGGCAGATATTTCCTCCTTGAATTTTTGCATGCTGAAGACAAAATTCAGAACTAAAATGCTAGTAAAGTCCGTCCGAACAGGCCTCATAAAGACTTACAAAGTAGATCAGGAAAGCTCATTGTCCTCTCATTCGGATCCAACAAAATCTCAGCTCAAGTGTGGATCAAAAAATTGAACACAATGTACAAAGAAGCAATCCAATTTGCGAATGCTTCCCCTTAAAGGGGCTGCACACAAATGGCGACATCACGGCCTAATGACTCAACTTCAAGGGCACAACCATATCACCACCTATGAGGAATTTTGTGAGAGATTGAAAAAGAGATTTGAAAGGAGAGACCTATAAGAGAACTTTAGGTAGCTCCGCAGCTACACCATCAAGGCTAAATTGACGATTATGTGGCTGAATTTTAGAGGGTAGTAGTGATGGTACTTGGTGTATCAGAAAAGCACCTAGTGCTCCTTTTCATGCAAGGATCGAAAGAGCCCCTCAGAGGTTTAGTGAAGGCCCTTCACCTATATTTATTAAGAAAGCCATCAAAAGGACCTTGACTCACTACATGATCTTTCCTTCCTCTAAATTGTTGACATGGAAGACTACTACACCTAGCCAATCCTTTCAAGAGTCTATTATTGGAGGTGTAGATATAGGAGCACCACAACATTAATCAAGGACCTAACACACATCTTTTCCACAAATTTTGGGGTTTGCACACTCACGACCCGCGAAAGTAGCAAAGCACACTTTTAAGAGTCTACAACAATAATGATTTATGTATAATGAGCCTTGGGACCTAACACATAGATGCTTGGGGGTAGGGAAAGTGCATTTGATTGAGGTATGCTCCAATGACGAGGGAAAGCATGAACCGTGCACAGTTGTGTAGAGTGTAGAGAGGAATGAGGTATCATTGGTAGTCATGGGCCGCATGGCAATGGAAGGTCTTCCAGCACTAGAGGGATAATGCCACTTGGGAGCGGTCTGATATACTCAATCATCCAGCCTTGTCTCACTTGAGGACAAGCAATCTTGGGAGGGAAACACTCGTAATGTCCCTTATTTGACCCACAAACACTGAGCTATTAGTAGTTGACATGGATTCGGGTTAATTAGATCCTGTCAGCTGTTAGATTTAGACTTTAGTTAGTCTTTCAACTGCTCAGCTAGTTTTGGTCATGTCAGTTAAATGAGGGACACTACAACGTTATTCCATTAGTTATCTTCAGTTAAGGAATTAGCTTCAGCCAAATAAGGATTCAGGTAGTCAATTATCTCTCTAAACTCTTGGGGAATGTTTATCAATTGGCCAGCATTTAAAGTGGTATTAATTCCCATAATTTGTGTATCAATTGAGTTGAAAATTAAATAGGTAGTGTGGGGAAGAGGAAAGGCATCATCAATTATTACAAACAGAAAAGCCCGCACAGGTAGCAGAGTTGGCTTGCCCCATGGGTTCGCTCCCCAATGATCTCGAGTTCGACACCAAAGCCCAGGCTTACCTGATACATGTGGTTTGTGGGCTATTGCGTGCATCCTTAGAGGACTAGTCTGGCCTCAGCTCGCCCCTTCCTAAACCCCAATTTGGCAATAGGTAAGACCAAGGTAAGGCAGGTTGGGCACTGGGCTGAGACACGGGGATACCTCTGAGTTAACAAAAAAAAATATTACAAACAGAAAAGTGCATTCTGTTTATATAAATTGGACGCAGCCACCACAACTTCTTGCTTGAGACAAAATCCTTAGGATTAAATTGATTAGCTCTCTTGAGAGGAAACCCTCGGAGATATTTGGTAGTATAGGGCAGCATCGAGGTTATTCCGAGATAGTCAGTAGTGCAAGGCAATATGAAGGCCATTCTGAGGTCTTTAACAGTTCCAGGCAGCAGCAAGCACTACGCAGAGAGATTAGTGTTGGAGAATAGTTTGTTGTATTGGTTCCTGAGTAGTACATGTATTTCAAAAAGACAAATTGAAATATATACATCTACTATTAGAATATTTTCCGGGGTTTACTTTCTGTGTATTTAGACTAATTAACATCCTTTTTGGGTTTACTTTCTATGTATTTAGACTGGGTTAGTACAATCTGTGATCCAGGTTTATATAAATTGGACGCAGCTACCACAACTTCTTGCTTGAGACAAAATCCTTAGGATTATTTTGATTAGCTCTCTTGAGATGAAACCATCTGAGATATTTGGTAGTATAGGGCAGCATCGAGGTTATTTCAAGATAGTCAGTAGTGCACGGGAATATGAAGTCCATTCTGAGGTCTTTAACAGTATGAGGCAGTAGCAAGCACTGCAGAGAGATTAGTGTCGAAGAATAGTTTAAGTGTGTTGTATTGTTTCCTGAGTAGTACATGTATTTCAAAAAGACAAATTAAAATATATACATCTATTAGAATATTTTCCGGGTTTACTTTCTGCGTATTTAGACTAGTTAACATCTTTTTTGGGTTTACTTTCTATGTATTTAGAATGGGTTAGTACAATCTCTGATCCAGGTTGGATGTCAGTCATAGGCATCCTTTGACATTGGCAACTGATAGGATCTGAGCTCTACACCAAATCATTTTTTGCAAGACATACAAGCCCCATGTCTGTTTCTTATTAATCTTGCATGTCAAGGAGGAACTATGTTTACAGGCATCATATGTACTAGTTTTCAGCCAATTAATTTCACACTGTAAAAAACAATGGAACTTGCGGCTTTTATGTTTGAATTGGGAATCTGTTATAAACTTATACACTATACAATTTATATACAACAATGATTCATATACCTAGATTTATCCTGCTAGAAGTTTGGATAACAGTGGCAGCTATCCATGAATGGCATAATGCTACCCACTAGGGAACCTTTCGTAACAACCATCTATCATTCACAGGAAAGCATGGTTTCATGAATTGGTCAATGCCTCTGCGTACAAACCTGTTCAGGCAACTTTTATAAACTAATTCTAAAGTAGTGTCAAATTTCCCATTTGTAAACATTTTGGTGTTTACAGGGTAACTAACATCAATTTCTCATCCATCCCTGCTTTCATGTAGATCTATTATGAGCAATTTCAAACCTTAGAGAAACCTAATGTATTACCCTGAAAGTTTTTCTGATAGGTCGGGCAGATCTGTGTTCAGCCAGGTAAGGTCTCAATTTTTCTTTTGATGCATACACTCAGAACTTTCAAGAGTATGCTGATGTTTTTAGGGACAAAAGAGCTAACAATGAGTAAAAGAAATCGTCAGACTTATCAATTCATTTGTGTCAGTGCCGTTTTGGAATTATGGTGTGTTGGATGTCTTAAACCTCGTTTATCTTTAGTGATATGGTTATGATTCTATTTGCTTCCTATTCCATTCTGTTACCCTAAGCACTGATGCTGTTTGGATGATTGATTTTTTTCATCCATAAGTTACTTATGCATCCTAACAATTATTAGATGTGCAGCCTTTACAGAATTTATATCAACTATATTGTAATTGTGGATGTGAATTATGAGGTGCGTCAGTGGGTATAAGTCATTGTCCTCTATTTGTATAACCATTGCACCTTAAGTTGCTGGGCTTTTGATTGGGCAGAGAAGAGGTAAGAAATTCAACTTACAAAAGCTGTGATGTTGAGACAGGTACCTCCAAAGGAATGGCAAAGCCAGATATCATTCTCAAAATCGTACATGTCCAACATAAGCCCCCTCACACCATTCTGCAAATAACCCATAACCCTATCAGACTTTACATTAAAGGCTTGAATGAGATGACATCATTCTGTAAAATCACTGAAAATAACTCAGACCTTAACTCCATATTTTTCTTCTCTTATTCAATAAACTGGGACATGCACTCTTGAGATTTCATGTGACAAGATGCAAAAGTAACATATCAAGGGCTTATGTAACATACATTCAGCTGACTAGTCACGCTATCCTCTTGGTTGGAGAAAGTTATCCGAGGGGTACCCGTGTAGGACTTCTCTCCAACAATTGCATACGAATTGTGGGTTGTGAGCCATGAATATCTGTTGAAAGGCAGGCCGCCCACCTGATCACATAAAGAACAAAAAGAACATGTAGTACAGTGATTGAACAAATAACCTGTAGGCTGTGCAAATCCAATATAAGATAAATTCTTGTAAAACAATGCATTGGGGAAAATGAAAACAAAAAATATGTAATATGTGTTGATGTAGACACAAAAGATATGCTGTGAACCAAACACTTTCTAAAGAGAGGGAATCTGCAAGGTGTGTAACTTAAGACAACTGACTAAAAAGACACAATGATGTTTAGAACCCATCAAATCAAATAAGTTTATCTGTTTAATTAAGCCAATAATACATCTTCTAGAGACTAATTTGGCCTACAGCGATGCAAAGGTGTACGTACCTTAGAGACAGGGTCTGTGACGCTAAACCTAGTGCATCTGTAATTCATATCACCTACAGAACTGCAAGATATGCATTTAAGCCCAGCTGCACAGTCAACATCTTTGGAACAAATATCATGAACCAGGCAGCTACCCTGGGAACAAGCTCCATTAGAGCCTACTACTAAAAACAGCAAACCCAATATGCTTGAAAGAATAATGCTCCGTCTCCCCATTTTGCACTGTTCCCTGCATTAACACTTTCAGATATAAAAAATTGAAAATCTAGGAAAACAATAAAGCGTTGGAAATGAGGAAAAAGAAACTACAACCAAGAATCAGCTTACCAGCTGTTAGAATAATGGTATACGCACGTCTCGTCAGAAATTAGATCTGATAGAAACTATTCACCAACTATTTTGTTGCCTCCACCCAATTCATTAAAAAGGCATATTCCAACGAAAGAGTCATTACAAAACACCTAAAAAGTGATTAGGCCATCAAATTATTCTCTCGTTACCGCGTAGTCAGCCGGAAAACATGTGAGCTTGTATAGAAAGATTCCTGCAAATTATCTGACACGGAGTTTGCAAATTATCTGACACGGAGTTTTCTTCGTTACTGCAATTTTAATGTCCAGTTGGGAAAACAAATGTGATTTTCCCTATCAAAATTGTACTTCCACACGGTTACCATTTTAACTTCTCTCAAATTTGAGTTTTATTTAATCTCACCTAGGAATTCGAGAAATGAAAATTTCAATGAAATTTGATTACGTACATTAACATTTGTTTAACCTATGTCTGATTGTTTTTCCTTCTTGGAAATATAAAACAAATCTAATTTCACTATCAAAATTGAATTGGTTCATAAGTGTGCCGTCATAAAGAAATGTTTAATTTATATTTTTGAAGGTGATTTTCTAGTTTGGCCTATTAGAACATTCTATATTAAATTTACCCCTTCTCCATTCTATATTCTATATTCTATATGAATTTATTGCTTTGAAGAGTTCAAGATGATTGTTTACTTGACTTTGTTAGTTTCAATGTTTATATAGTTTAAATTGGTGTACGCGTTTATGTTTTGAAAAGTTCCAAGAATATGGTATAAATAAATAATTATATTATTTTGATAGTTTCAACATTAATATAGTTTTATAATGTGAAATGTGTGTGTGAGAGATTGATTTAAATGAAGTTTGATTTTATTTTATACATGTGCATATTTTGATATATTTATTTCAATTATATATTAATTATGTTGAATCATAGACATTATTTCAATATATCTATTATACATCCTCATTTCATTAACTTCATGTTATAAATCATTTTTATAAATTAAAGGATAAGTCTATAGTCACAAACTTGATACGTGACATTTTTACATTCAAATTTAATTTAGTCAACTCCTACCTATTCTACTAGTCATTTTGAGCCAACTATACACAAATTTGCATGATCAAATTAAATAACAATATATATTTAAGTAATTTCCCTCCTTATACAAATATACACACACCAAAATAATCTTGAGGCAAAACTTTTAGTATATAATAATTTGAATAAATTAATTTTTATTTATTTTAAGAAAATATTTCAATATGTATATTTTGATAATTGACATAATTTAATGTGAATTTTGAATTTTTTTAAATATTTGTGTCTATACATTACCTATACATGCACATATTTTGGTATATTTATCAAGAGCGTATTTTAATTATGTCTAATCATACACATATTTTAATATATCTATTACCTGTCCTTATTGCATCAACTTTATGTCCTAAATCATTTTCAAAAATTCAAGGATAACCCCGTGGTCAGAAACTTGACACCTAAAATGTTTATATTCAAATTTAATTTAGTCAACTCCTACCTATTCTACTGGTCATTTTGAGCCAACTAAACGTAAATTTGCATGATTTAAATAACAACACATTTTTAAGAAATTCATTCACCCCCCCCCCTCTCATTGTACAAATATGCATCCATACCTAAAGAATTTCAAGGTAAAACTTTTAGCATATAATAATTTGAAATATAAATCATTCTCTCAATCAAGTTACCCTTGAAGTTTCAAAAGTTAGATGATTCTCAAAAGGGTGGTGATATAAAGGAAAGTATCAATTAAGTTACTACTATTACTATTACTGTTTTTTCTTCATTTAAAACCAAATGCACTTAGAAAGCTCACTAAGCTTTAAGAATCTATGCATGATTTTCTTCAAATTATCGATATTGAGCTCTTTAAATTTTCTTATATTCCCTCTCATTGTCCAATAGGTCCCAATAAACCACTTCCTATGACTTACAATTAGTAAGAGGTTCTTCCATAAGAACCATTATACTCAAACATGCATAGGTTTTAGAAGTAAGGTACACGAACTCAAACATGCATATATTTTAAAGCAAGGTACATGATCAAAGTTGAAGTCATTAATGATAGTAAAAATCTATGAATTACATTCCAAGAGTAGATTGCAAATTTACAAATTTTTATTTCACATTATTCAGCACATTTTGTTGGTTACATGAACATATTGAAAAAGACGAATATAAGTCAATGGGCCTTTGGTCTACTAGTGAAGTTGAATGGCTCCAAATGAACTCACCAGGGATCCAGTCTTGTTAAGTGCAAGACTTTGATATCATCAGGGACGAGTTTGGGATTGTGGCCCAGGCGAATTTGGAAAAATCGACACCCCTTGGTCCTTGGTTCTTAGCTAAAGTGGTTTTATCCCATAGGCTAGTGCTCCCACATTGGGTAGCTAAAATCACTTTGTGAAGGCTCTCGTTGGGTTGGTGTGTTACCAAGCTCTATGCCCTTGTTGGGTTGCCAAGCTTGCAGTTTGAACCTCCATATAAAATAAAATAGATATGAATATTACATGAACATTTTTTTTGGGACTATAAATCTACTATTTCTTTTTCATTTCTTCTCGCTTCTCCACTGATTACATTTTCTAGTGAGATGTCACATAACAATTTTTATGGTCCATTGTACATACTAGTAATCTATATTAAATATATCCTACTTAGTTTTTTATTGCTCTCACATGCCAATATAGTGTATGCACAAAAGAAATATTCAATATTCATATTAAACATCAATAATACACAAAATCTAGGATCTCACTACAAAAACATTAATCAACTCATTGGGATGCATCATCATGCAATTGGGAGTAGAACCTCAAATATTAGTTATTATATGCAATGGTACACCATCGTTAATATATTTGATGCCTTACTTGGATGACCTTGGATTGAACAATGCAAACTTGTACCTTCTATTTTACATATATTTGTAAAATTTATGCATTGAAGGGGAAGTGATAAAAACTATATTCACGTTTTTATTCACTATGAATGTTAGTCACTTCACATTAAGCACATTTAATAAGATAATAGATGATGTACGTAATTAGAGGATGAATATCAGTTTCATTTAGATAAGATATAAAGAATTCAAAAATAAGTGAAATTTCTATATAATCCTTTAAAATAAAACGATCATATTGTTGAAACATATGCTAAAGGAAAAAAAATCGAAAGAAAAAAATCAATAGAAAACAAAAAAAACAAAAAACAAACAAACAAAGGAAATATAAATACTTAAATTTCATGTGCAAAGAAAAAATTGAAAACCCAAATTCCTATTATTCCACTTCAACCACAAGCTAAGAAACAATAATGGGAAAGAATATAATGCCTAATTGTGTACCTATTAACCATGTGTTTGTGCCTAGCATGAAAAATCAAAGAAGAAACACATGTCATAAGGCATGCAAAGAAGAACAAAATAAAAGGAATATTAAGACAAATTTGATAACTCTTGTTAGTACAACAATGACTTACTTGACAAGGATGAGAATAGGCCTTTGGAAACAAAGGTTGAATCTGAATTTTTTCTTTAATCTTATATAAGAACCATTATCTAGAAAATGGAGCTATATCCCTATTGTTAAGAAATGTAGATAAGATAATGTATAAACTAATATGTAGTAGAATGCAATTGCCTTGGTGATTGATTGATTCTACAAAAATATATTTGTATTTATATATAAAATCTATAATGAATAGTTGTGACTATTCATTATAGAGAGATGTGGTTGTTGATACTAAATGAAGTGACTGTTCATTATATATATGAGTTCATTCCAATATATATTTATCAGAGAAATATATATATTAACAATAACAGTAATAACAGATGAAGGAGCCCAAAATTATTCTCAGTTT
>MU228095.1:83870-98724 GCA_018584345.1 Thuja plicata
TTGACCCTTTTTCATGCCTTTCTTTCTTCTTTCTTTCTCTCCTTTTCTTTTTCTCTTCTCTTTTTTTCTTTTTTTCATACTCATTTCACCTTCTATGTACTTGATTTTATGCTTATGTTTCATTTAAGATTTCTATTTTCCTTATTTTATACATATCTCTTATGTTTGTTTTCATCATTTTTATTACTATGCTTCCTTTACTTTTACCTTTACGTTTTATTCTCTATTTAGGTTGACTTTTATATTCTTCTTTTGTCTTTTTTTTATTTACCCATAATTTTATGATTCATGCCATGTTGTCTTGGCATTTCCCACTTCATGTTGGTTATACACGTTTATGTTTACTATGACTTTTTTTATGTTACCCATGATTATTCATGTGTGTCCTCATAAGGACATAACCATATTCCATGCCTCTAGTAAACATGAAGAAACCCAAATACCATAATTCTCATTGCACATTCTGCATTTCAAAAAGAACTCACAACATGAAATGTCATCACAAACCACATATAAAATGTAATTAACAAAGAAACCATCTAAATGTGATATCCATACTTCAAATAGTTCATATGCTCAATACTAGGGCCATCAAATAGAATATTGCAATCACAAGACACTAAGACAAATAAAGAAACCTAAGAAGTCAAATGAAAAAAAAAGTTAGAAAATTATCAAAGAAACTAAGGATAGAAGATAAATCTAGAACCTATTTTCATTGTTAATTTAATTCGCAACAATAAATTAAAGTTAAAATAAATTTCACAAGTTGAGCCTAAACCGTCACATACAGGCGTGAACAAATTTGTTCAAACAAAAATAATAACACCATGAAATAGCACTTTACATCACTGTGTGACTAGAAACTAGTCACCCAATGAGAAAGAAGGGAACATTCGTCTGGTTTAAGAAACTATCACTAAAACCAAAAGGATTCCTCAACTAGAACATATATGATGCTCAAGAACTGAGGGAATACATAGATTTCTTCCTTCCTTGAGAAGTTGAAGCTAAGGTCCTTTCCCACCACCCTTATTCTTATGTGAATAACACTACCCAAACAAGTGATAATTTTATAGTACCCCTAATGCATATTGATTACCAAAAACCCACTGGTTGGCACTTAGTAAGGTGACAAACACACAAACCTCACATATGCAATATGGTTTTCCAAAACTAAACACAACCTTCATGGAAATGCCACAATCAATTGTTTCACATAACACCCACTAAAGCATTGATATTAGTTTCCTCACATTCACAGGGATTACCTTTTATATTAATATAAAATTACTTTCTGCCATAAGAAACACATCATTCTGATATTATCAAATTTTATCCATGTTTCTAACAGTGCATGCATAACTATGCTTATCCTTCCAAAGTGAAATGAGATATCATCAATCGATAAGAAATTTCAATAACATCTAAAATTTACCTCACCTAACTATATAAATATCATAAGCATTCATTTCTATGCTATGCGTAAGGGAAATAATTTACATCTACCTCATATATTTCCTAAGCTAAGTTCTCTTCTTATGATTTCACAAGATCCTAGTATACCTAGTACAATGATTTTCAATAATTCAAAATGAAATTCATCTACAAAAAAATAATAAGTGTTACACCCACATTCGTTAGATAAAAATACGTGGTCATTCCAAATCCCATTTAGGAAAATCATAGTATCAAAACATATTCAGTTCTTATCAAACAACAATTTCCTAATGCACGAATCATAAGGAAATGATATACAATGCAATAATTCTAACATACATCTCATATTTGCACTAACCAAAATGTGTTCGTTAGATCCTTTATGAAAGTTCCTAATTAATATAAATGACCTCCTATGCCACTTACCTATACCTCTTCATCATCATTGAACTTCTGACACTTAGATCCTTGACTTAGATACTGCATCCAAACTCATCATCATGGAATTGTAATTGTCAAGCTAGCGATTGATATTCTCTACTTCCATTCACTAATTCCTATCGCTTCATTTGAATTGTAACTTTCAATCACATATTTATTATATAATTGATATAAAATAGCTGTAATTCAAGATTTATATCCAAAGTTATAATTTATTGATTTTACTCTACCAACTCAAAATAAGACACTTAAAATAACGTCATGTTTTTTAAATTGCCAAAAGTTTACATTGAAGATTGATGTCACTGTAGAAAGCCTCTCGACTTAATTAGATATAACACATCTACTATACAAGAAATGACACTAACAACCAACAATAATACTTTACGCTAAAATGTTAGAGCTGATAGAGCGTTGGCGCCTGCAATGGTCGAATGGCTCAAGCCCTAGGTGTAGACGTCGTGATGGCCTCTCTTACCAGGGCAATACGGGAAAATTATGGCTGCTAAACAATAGACATGGGAAACACCATAGGCAAGACAACAGGGCTTTCCAGAGAAACTCTAGAGCTTGGTAGGATCCGGTTGGTAGAAATGGTGTGGGCAGACTTTCATCTATGGTCAGGTGGGGAAAGAACTTCAATAGTTCTGTTATTCGCAACTTCAAGGAGATTGAACACAAATTCTGGAGAGCCAAACCAACTGAAAAAACAACAAAATGGAATGGAGGTAGGTCCCAAATCATGCTCTCCAACTATATTTGCTCTCCATATAGATCATTTAGAATGGAGTGATAATATTGATTATTTTAGATGTAAGGCCTTCGTAATGAAATGGACTAGGTCATGGCCTGCCTATGAACAAATAAAAAAATGGGTTCTCTCACACTGTAGCCCAGACTGCACACTAAAAACCCTAACAAATGGTTTTTATTTGATGCTTTGCCCTACCAAGGAGGTTAAAGAGAAGGTCTTACAAGTGGGTCCATATTTTATTGATGGGCAAGATTTATTTGTTATGGATTGGAAATGAAATTTTGACCCCACCTCCAAAAAACTCTTGGACATTCCTATGTGGATAAAACTCTACAATCTCCCCCATGAATACTGGAACATTGTCACTCTTAGGATTATTGGGGATTCCATGGGAAAATTTGTGGATTGGGGCGAAGCCCTAAATCAGCAAGATTTTTCAACCTACATCAAAATTTTAATTCTTTGGAATGAAATCAAACCGCTTCCTGGTTTTATTGAACTCAGATCTGATATAGGCATCTGGCAACAAAAGATTGAAAAAATGAGTAAAGAGGAAGGAACAAATGGATAGAATGTCCCAGGTGGTGGATCCAATGAGAGAGGTAAAGGAAAGGTTGTAAATGCTGAGTGGGAGGAGATACTTTATGGTGCCAACAAAGTGTTTTCCCCTGTTGATTATGGTGTTGATCTAGCACAGCCGAGGAACACAAGAATCACAACTTCACCGGAGGGAGAATTGAAAAAGAGTCTGTTTAAAAATTTAGACATGATTTTCCTTAGAGATGTTGATTGGACTGTGGAGTGTGTGGCACTCTCGTAGGGTGGGGACTCACCAAATCCTTGTGAGAGGATTCACACAGTTGCTCAAAACCTTAAGTTTACAGAACAAATATTGGAACTGAACCAAGATGAGGAAAATTGCAATCTCGGGCAAGTCCTAGGGGATGTGGGAGAAGCTACATACACCAAGGCGGTCAAGGAAACTGTAAATTCCATGATTGGGGATTTTTCCCTCCATTGCCAATGGATGCGCAAGATGACAGTATGGGTAGTGATAATATGGTTGGGATTGTTTTTCACACTGAACAGACAACAATCCTACATAAGGTGAAGAACAGATGTTCTCCTTCTGAGGGGGTTTTGAATGATGCTGAGTTGGAGAAAAGAGGAGAATATGAACCTGCCTTTTGGTTTGACACCACTAGCACTCGAGTGAAAGACATTCCCATTTCGCTAATCAGAAACTTAGGTGACTCCTTTGAGGAAGCGAAGGACAACGGAGGGAACAGTATTGACAAGAATTTACAAGAGGAATCAGAGGATATAGAGGATCAGAATGCTGATGACTTCTTGCGGCTCTCGAATCAGCTGGGAACACTGGAAGCAAGGAGGATCGAACAATTTGACTCCTCAATAGATAAAGCAAAGGTGGGGGAGAATAAAAAAAGGGGAGAAAACACCCTTAAGATGCATCTTGTCAAAGCTAGTTGCGCAAGTGGTCAGTGAAAATTAAGATCGGGAAAAGGCCAAGGAGAAATGAAGCTCCTTCGTGGAATGTTAGGGGCTGCAACGCCCCTGACAAATGTCATTTGATCAAGCGTTGTCTTGATCAGATGAAACCAAAGATTTTTTTACAAGAAGCCAAACTTAAAGTTGAGGAATGTACTCGTTTTGCTCAAAAAATTTCTAGATGACAATGCTCTTTTGTTGAGGCCATAGGGGCTTCAGGAGGACTTGGGATTATATGGAATCCTTCTACTATATCTATAACTATTATGCAGTAGAGAAGATTTTGGGTTTGGACCAAGGCTGACAAAAAACAACTTCTATCTAGATTCAACATTATTAATATTTATGGCCCAAATGATTCTAGACTCAAACAGATCATTTGGGAAGAACTATCAAACCTATTTCATTTCTTCCCTAAGGAGTTGTTTCTTTTAGGGGGTGACTTCAATGCCATCACTAGGGCTGAAGACAAACGGGGAGGTTTGGGCTGGGCTAGAAAAAGTCAAAGAGACTTCGACAACTTCATCATGGATAATGGTCTTGTTGAACTAGATCTTAGGGGTGGAGATTTTACATGGACGAATAGGAGATTAGATTTTAATAACATTGCTGAAAAATTTGACCGCTTTTTGATTTATGGAGATTGGGCAGTAACTAACTAGATATGTTTTGCCGAGATCCTCCCCTTTACAGGATTAGGTCATTTTCCCATTTGTTTGCGATTACATGATGACTCCACTGCGGAGAGATGTCCCTTTAAATTTGAAGCAATGTGGCTCAAAGCTGATGGATTTGATGAGCTTGTGACTGGATGGTGGACCCATGCTCCACTTAGAGTTGGGAATAAGGCTTTTATTTTTAGTAAGAAGCTACAATTTATCAAGGGAAAACTGAAAATTTGGAATCGTGAAAGCTTTAAAAATATTTTGTTGAAAAGGATAGGATTCAAGGGGAGTTAAAGATTCTTAATGAGAAGATCATCACCCATGGCATGACCAATCTAGAATTTTTGGAGGAGCAAAGCCTCAGTAAAGAATATGTTGAAATCTTAGCAAGAGAGGAATTTTTTTGGAGACAAAATTCAGGGGAACTTTGGTTAAAGGATGGGGACCGAAACACAAAGTTCTTTCACAATTCAACCAAGGTGAAACGTACAACAAACATAATCTTCTCAATTAAAGACCATCAAGGACATGTATTAGAATTGGCTAAGGAAATTAATGAGGAAGCCATCAAATATTTCTCGAAGATCTTTTATGATGAAGGACAACAACCTAATAACATTGAAGAAATTCTAAACACTGTCATGTCTTGTATTAGTGATGCCCAAAATGCTTTCTTACTCGCCCCTACTACTTTGGGTGAGGTTAAGGGAGCACTTTTTGAAATGGGTGGGGATAAAGCCCCAGGTCTGGATGGTTTCACAACATTATTTTTTCAGCATTTTTGGAACTTAGTTGGGACGGAAATCTAAGAGGTTGTTTAAGAAACAAGAAATGGTGACTTCATTTTGAAGGATTTTAATAATACTCTCATCGCCCTTATTCCTAAAAAGGAGGCTATTTATGGGTTTGATGACTTTCACCCTATCACATTATGCAACACTATTTATAAAATTATATCTAAAGTCATTGCCAACATACTCAAACAAGTTCTGGATAGTGTTATCTTAGAGGAAAAAAGTGGTTTTGCACCAGATAGATCTATCTTTGAAGGAATCATAATAGCACATGAGGCCATTCATTTAGTTAGGATAGCAAAAAATGATCGCATGATGGTCAAATTGGATATTAGGAAAGCTTACGATGAAGTTGACAAGATTTTTCTCTTAAAAGTGCTGGAAAATTTTGGATTTGCATATGAATGGATTACCTGGATTGGCAGTTGTTTATCTAGCGTTAGACTCTCTATTCTTGTTAATGGGAGTCCTCAAGGATTCTTGGAAACAAGAAAAGGTATAAGGAAGGGTGATCCTATTTCACCTTTTCTATTTATAATCATGACTGAGGTTCTAGGCAGAGTAATTAAAGCTAAAAGGAGGGTTGGACAGTGGCATGGCATTAAGGTGGTTGTTGGGGAGCCACCCATCTCCCATCTTCAATTTGCAGATGATACCTTTTTAGATTGGGAAGCCTCCATCTGAGAACAAAAACTCATGAAAATCACAATTGACAATTACAGCCTGACCTCAGGGCAATGTGCCAATTGGTTTAAATTAGAGATTTATTTTTTTAATACTCCATAACAATGCCAAAGGGAAATTTGCAACATGCTGGGAATGAGAAAAGGGTCTCTTCAAGCAAAATATCTGGGTATACCACTTTTGGGGGGTGCTTGTAAAGCGGATTTATGGGCTGACCTCTTATCCTCTTGCTCAAATAGGATGGTTGGTTGGCGTGGAAAAATGCTCTCTTCAGCTGATAGGATTATGATGTTGAAAATTGTTATTTCGGCTATCCCTATATTCTCGATAATGTGCTTAAGGATTCCCCCCAGTCATTAAAAAATAGGACAATGCATGAGGATGTTTTTCTGGAACGGAGCAAATCAGGATGAACAAATCCCTTTACTAGCATGGGAAAAGACATGTAAACCCAAATTGGGTGGGGGGGGCTGGTATAAGAGATTGACAACTTATGAACACAACACTGGGTGCCAAATTAGATTGGGCATTTATAAACATCCCGATAGAATGTGGGTCAGAATCATTAAGGAAAAATACCTGGATTCCTTTGATAATGATAGAATTTTGACAACGAGAAACCTCCCTCCTGGGTCGGCCATGTGGAACTTTATAGTTTCATATAGACATGTTATTACAGATCATCTTTTGTGGCAGATTGGTAATGGACAACAAGCTAAGTTTTGGGAGGATTCTTGGAATGGCCTCCAAGCACTTAGTCACTCTATTGAATTACATTATTTACGAATATTTTTTTGCAAGAAATTGGGGGGATAAAGTGGCAGATTATACTGAACAAAAATAAGGCCTATATGCCGAGAATGGACATGGAAAAATCTTGATTTTAAACTTATCAGAACAACATAAATTGATCATGAAATATGTGTTTGAATCTAGGAGCTGTAATTTCAATAATGAGGTGGACCACTTAATCTGGAGTGGATCTAAAAGTGGTAAATATTCAGTGAAACTTGGCTACCAAATTTTGGATATGGTTGATGAGCATGAAGTGTGGCCAACAATAATCTGTTGGGGTAACGATTGTCTGCCCAAGGCTGGTGTTTTTGCTTGGATGGCGTCCAGGGGCAGAATCCTCATTAGAGAACATAGGAAGAGATTGGGTTTTATTGGTCCTACGAAGTGTGTCATGTACGGACAGGATGAAGAAAGTGTAGATTATCTGTTGATTCAATGTAGATGCGCAGTTTAGTGCTAGGAAATGGTTCAAAAAAGATTGAAATGGCAAGGTCCTTTTCAAAATAATATTCGTGACTTCTTCCTAAGCTAGCCTTCCTCCCTGGACAAATCATGTTTGGCTGGGATTTGGGACATCTGTCCATCCACAGTCACATGGGAGATATGGAAATAATGTAAGAGGAGGACATTCTTAGATAAAACAGATTCCATGGAGAACTTGTTTTTCAGAATTAACCACTCAATTGAAGAACTAATGACTATTTCAGCCAACAAGAAGTATTTAAAATTCCCTTTCTCCAAAAATGATAGAGATATTCAAAATAGCTGGCCAGGCATCAAAATAAGGCATTTGGGGAATGTTGCGTTCAAAACCAAAAACCTATTGAAAATACACAATGTTACATGGAAAGAACAAGAGTTGGGATGGGTGAAAGTTAATTTCGATGGGGCATCAAGAGGTATCCCAGGAGTGTCAGGGGTTGGTGCAATTGCAAAAGATTAGAATGGCCATACCTTAGCCTTTTGTGTTGAAAATTTGTGTGTAGGCACCAACAACGTGGCTGAAGCAAAAGTGGCCCTCTTAGGAGTAAAGATGTGTTTGAAAATATGAGTCAAAAAACTTCACTTAGAGGGAGATTCCTTAGTCATTGTTTTATCTATTTATAAAAAAGAAAATTGGCGTGGCATCTGCAATCAACAAATAGCATGTTAATTGAGCTACTTAATTGGTTTGAAGATTATAAAATTTCCCATATAAAAAGAGAGGGCAACAAGGATGCAGATACATTATCTAATTAGGCAACTAATGTTGAGATGACAGGGACTTCCTTTTTTGAATTTTTTTGTGATTTAACTGTTGCTAATGTGGAATATGATTCCATCTAAACCCCTATTCGGTGATTTTTTACCGGATTATGGAAATCATAAACAAAATCTTGGGGAGGTAATCTTTTTATAATTTTGAATTTGTTTTGATAGTGATGTTAAAAGAAGTTATTGTTATGAGGCTCGTCATATCATAATGATGTCAGCACAGTATGATGTTTTTGGGTGGCAAGCTTTGGCGGTGTTCTATGGTTATGATCGGCTTGTGTGAACGGTCTTAAGGGCACATTTTTCATTAATATTTTATCAGGATCCTTCACTTCATAAATGTTCGACATGCTCAAGTTATAATTTCACTTATATTGGTGGCCTCAACAAGATAAAATTGAGCTTTTCGAATGTCAAATATCTGGTGAAAGATATGAAAGGACATGGTAAATTATGTTGTGACGTCTCTTACGTCATCCAAGCTCAGTTGGCTTCCTATTTATTTGCCCAAGATGGAATTATTTTTCCTCACAGTGACAAGTCCTTCTCACTTGCCCCTTTCAGATGTCTTAATTCTTTAAAATTGATGCTTGTGTTTTCTCTGTTTTCTGTTTGCATTGTGTAGGAATGGGGAACAAAATGGAGGCTTTGTATTGGAGTTGATGAAAACTATCAACCCACAACTCCCAAGAATCACCTGCATGCAAACCTGTCACAGAAAGAGAGAAGCGAAAAAGCTATGAAGGCCAAAAATAACAGATCAATGGAAGAGGAAACATCTTGCGCAAACAATGGAAAAAAACTCTCAATGCAATAACAACCTCAATTAATTAATAGCCATCGAATTCAATAATTTACAAAGAGGGAATCCTTATAAAAGGATACCAAAACCCTAAAAGGGAAACCCTAAAGGGGAAAAATCTAGGTTGCATAATAATAATTAATAAAAGAAATAATTATTAAATGCCTAAAGTTTAGCTTAAGTAAAAGAGAGATAATAAGTGACTTAATAATTAAATCAATACGATTTAATTAATAATTGGAATCACTTTATTACTCTAACACCCCCCTTCAGATAAACTTAGGGAGAAGCTAAAAACCTAGAAACAACTACTGAAAGCAGGAAAAAATGGGTCCCGGCAACAAGGCCTGATGAGGTACCCAATACAAAAAAATCTCTGTAAAGAGGAGAAAAGGAGAAAACCCAGTGGGAAAAACCCCTCTCCAAAAAGAGATGAAGCCTAGTGAAGGACATAAGACGCCTCCAAACTAGAGAATGTCCCAGAAAATAGGAACAAAGAAAGAACATGTAGAACACCTCTAAAGCATGAAGCTGCAAACACTGTCGAAAAATAACTGCTGGAACCTCCACTGTAATAGAACATGATTAGATAGAGAAGACTTTAAACAAAGCCTGAAGAGCTGATCAATCGAAGATGGAAGAATGCCTCCAAAAAAGGAATGAAAGAAGAGTGTCCATATGGTAAATGATCCATCTCACCGAAATGCATAGGTACCAAACACTGCATCCGCCTAGTACATAGGAACAAATACTGAATACATAGATCACTCCATTGAACCAAGGAAGCATTAGAACCAACATGAGATACCCCCCATAATGTTGAACATGGAGAGGTCTGACAGGAACACTGAAATGCAATGCCAAAAATAACTACAAGAAGAAGAATCAGGAACACCAATAGTGCAAAAGAAGGTACAAGCACAGGATAAAGGGCAGTGTCAAAGTAGAAGAAATGATCTTCTGGACACACATCATGAGGCTAATGTCGTGGAAGGGACACTCACTTGACAAATGTGGATGAGCACAAAAGGAAAAACATCATAACCCCCCCCCATGGCACTTTATAACTGAGTGCGAGTACAAACAAGCACAAGGTGTACAAGATCCCAAATATGCAACTGCAGGCACTTTATTTCAGTGCGTTTACAAAAGAAAGCTACAGAAAAGGGTGTATACAATGTTTAGAGAAGGAAACGATCCCAGGACCTGAAACATCCAAGATATCTACCAGAATGCCATAAAGAAAAAAATTGAATAAATAGATACATGGAGCAAAATCTGGGTGTGAGACCCATAGAATAAGAAAGAGAACAGAAGCAACTTTCCTACCCCATGCAGAAGTCGAAAAAAGGAGTACAGATGAGCAAGATATGGTCCCGGAGTGAAAAATAGAACACTGACTTTGACAGGAGAAAAAACCTGTAAGATGAAAAAATCAGAAAATATATCCTTGAGAAAGACGTCCATCTCAAAAAGATCTTTCCAGCGATATAAGGAAGTCAAAAATCGGCCTCTGTTTGCTCCAGATATGAGCAAAAAACCACCGGTAGGTCAAAATAGAAGTGAACCTCATGAAACCTTAGCCAAAAATGGTGGAGCCCTGTTAAATTGGCAATTCCTCCAAAAAAAAATGCTGCCTCCAGATTTCCCACCAAAATGGTAGAAAAAAAATTTATTTATTTTTAATGAAAAAAAATAATAAAAAAACATTATGCTTTTTTTAAGAAAAAAAACATAAAAAAACACATGCTTTTTTTTATATAAAAAAAAACACAAAAAAAAAGATTTTTTTTATTTTTAAAAAAATATTAAAAAATCTTGGAGCATGTGGCTGTTGACATCAGTGGCATGGAAACAGATGTGGATTTTTGCCTCAAAAAATGTGCCAAGGTCATGCAAGCAAAAAAGAGGGCCCAGATTTCAACTGTGTCCAAATAAGACTTGCCTTATATGAAAATAGGGGTTTTGGGGGTATTCTGGACACAACCCAGATGTCAATTTTTTCTCAAACTGCTCCAAACAATAAATCCTCCCAAAAACCACTAAAATCTGAGACAAAAACCTCTCAAAAACACATATTTAAAGAACAAGGCCAAATCTCTCATGAAGAGAACAGGGGCATGAAGATTTGGAGCTCTGATACCATATTGGAGTTGATGAAAACTATCAACCCAAAACTCCCAAGAATCACTTGCATGCAAACCTGTCACAGAAAGAGAGAAGCGGAAAAGCTATGGAGGCCAAAAATAATAGATCGATGGAAGAGGAAACATCTTGCGCAAACAATGGAGAAAAACTCTCAATGCAATAACAGCCTCAATTAATTAATAACAATCAAATTCGATAATTTACAAAGAGGGAATCCTTATAAAAGGATACCAAAACCCTAAAAGGGAAACCCTAAAGGGGAAAAGTTTAGGTTGCATAATAATAATTAATAAAAGAATTAATTATTAAATGCCTAGAGTTTAGCTTAAGTAAAAGAGAGATAATAAGTGACTTAATAATTAAATCAATATGATTTAATTAATAAGTGGAATCACTTTATTACTCTAACACTTTGTTCACTCTGAAACCGGGCGCACAGAAACAACAAAAAGGATTCCTTGGACCGGTCAATGAGAGGCGACTCCACGAATTGATGAAGTGGACGAGCAAAGAGCTAGAGGAGGCAGTGATTGAAATGCTTGGTCCCATTTTTCAAGCCACAAATCACAGAGGTCGGCTAAATGTTGTCATCACTTAAATGTTGTTTGCTTCGTCTTTGGAACTTGGTGTGGAAAATGTTGAAATAAGGGTAGTTCTGCATAATCTTTTTGCAAATCATGTCTTGGAGGAGATGGAGTCTTTTCTTGAATGGGCCTGGCCGGGTAGGGGATTTGAAAATTCTGAAGGAATTGCAGATGATGTTGAGGACATGAATGATGGGCTTCTGCCCTTCATTCGTTGGCCATGAAATGTAAACAGTGGAGACTATAAAATTGGAAGACTGATTGGTTAGGAGAGCGTCAAATATGCCATTTGCAATCACCAGGCTCCCAAAATCGTTTGTGGTGTTTCTTAGATTGTCCACATCCCATGACAATGTCGCTCTATGTGTGCTGATCGCATGATTTAAATTGTTATGGGAAGGGTTTTAAAAGTTGGGTAATCCTTTTTGTGTTATATGGGCGTGTAATGGAAATGGCGGTCATCGCAAAATTTTGTATAGTTACTGTTGTTTAGGTTGGGATACCTCGTGTTGTTATAAGCTGAGGTTGTTTTGTTGTTAAGTTGGTGCTATTTTTAAGTTTACAGTAGTTTAGATTGTCGGTGTTATTATAATCTTTTTGCTGGTGAGGAGGAGATGTTTCCCACCAAGGCTTTGATTTAGTGTTTCCATAGGTCTGAAAGTAAGAATTGTAGTATAGTTTAGAATTTTCTTCATAGTTGAAACGTAATACTTTTTACTCTAATAAAAATATCTATTATCGAGAAAAAAAAACTTGATGCTAAAATAGAGAAAAGGGATCATAAATTTTAGATTTAAAAATAACATCATTCAAGAAACAAAGAAACCACAATCAAATAGAATATACTTAGCATTTCATCATAGAGAGAGTTGTCCATAAAAATACCGTTGCAAATTAAATATGGGAATAAAATGACTCAAGTGCGTACCTCCAAAGGCTATGAAGGATACTAGCCAAGAAGAAAAAAACATAAGAGCGATGATATCTGCTATAAGATGAAAATTATACTTCCCCAACATCCACACCACCAAATTAAATTGAATGAATCCCCCCTATCCAATGAATCCCCCCTATCCAATGAATTCAACACTCTCTATTAAGGCAATATTCTCCCTAGCTAGTATGCAATGTCTCTCAACTAAGGTTGGGGTCCCATGGAAGGGGGCTTCCTAAAAAATAGAGTTGGATCTGCTTACTACTTTTTATGAATATTTTAAAGGAGGTGGTCCCATGAATTTTGTACTTTAGTTGAGTTTAAAAATTTAGAAAATTCTAAAATTAAATATTTGACAAATGATAGAAAAACATTCCTAAGCTGGTGGGGCAATTTCTAGCCCCGCCCCTTTTTGACCCGCTTGCTAAAAAGTAGGGGCTCCTATTTTGAAGGAGAAGATTCCAAATAATCTCATAGCCAACATTTTTTTTCATGGGACCACCCTCTTCCTCAAAAATAGAGCTTAAGCCCCCCTCATGGGACCCCTATGCTGGCTATTAACCAATATTCTCTCTCCTCATCATGTAACATCCTATTAATTAATTGTTCTCTGTTCATTGATAACCATGCAGGGAAAAAAATCTAGAAGAATATAGTAATTACTATTTCAATTAAATAGTTAAAATAAGAAATATTCAAATAAACATTATACTTTTATTTATTTTACTCTCATAAATATTTATTTAATGTTAAAATTGTAATAATAGAAAGTCATTTAATTACAACGATACTAATGAATATCTTTATATAACATATTTTTAAACAATAGTTATTCTATATAAGGTTAACATTAATAATCTTAATTAACAATATATTAAATATTTTCAAAAAATACATTTAACCATCATTAAAATCATTAAAATAATAATAATAATAATAATAATAATTAAATAATTAGTTTTGATTAAGTAAAAATAGATTTTGAAAGGACTCGAAACCTTTAACAAAAACAATGAAAGATAGAGCGTTGAGAGAACAAAAAACAACCGTGGATCACCACCAACCAAGCCCAATGGAACAAACAAAAAGTTCCCACAAAAAATAAAACTGAAACCAAACCAACAAACCACAACAAAGGGCGATCAAGATTTACATTTAGGCCCACCCTTGTGTGAACGCAAATTCATATCAAAAGAAGGCATGGACGACTTTAATTTCTTTCCTTTAACTGTTATCCATCCATCCATCCTCCACCTTCTCAGTTGCGCTATGCCAAGCCAAGCCAAACCAAATAATTAGTTAATCATTATGAGATTACGCTAATTATTATTAATAATGATAATTAATTATTATTTAAATTTTTTCCATATATATATATAGTAAGATGGTGTTAGAGTAATTTAGCAATTGCTCTTTAGTGCTTAAGTTTCACTTAGGCAGTTTCTTTAGTCTTAGGAAAGTTTCTATTTCCTAGCAGTTGCCCTTTTAGGGTTTCGACATCCTTTATAAGGATTGTCATCTTTGTATTTCAAAAAGGAGTTTATTCAGTATTGTTGATAATATAGAAATCATTCTTTTCAACATGATGTCTCCTCTGGCTTTTTGGCCGCCTTAGATCCTTCTCTCTTCTGTCTTCTTCTTCTGTGTAATAGTCTTTGCATGCAGGTGATCTTGGTTGCATTGCGTTTTAGCAATCTCAACATGGTATTAGAGCCATCTTGCTGCCGGCTATTCGAGTTTTTGTGAAGCGTTCGAGGGTTTGGAGGTTTCTCTGGCTTTTCTGGCAGTCTTTCTGTGATTCTGGGGGGTCTCTATTTTTGGAGGCACTTTGGGCCCAAACGGACACCACCATTGTGTCTGGAAGGCCCAAAAACCCCAGAAACTATATAAGGCACGTCCGATTTGGACACCGGGGCCTCAGGGGAATTTTTTTTCGGCCTCCCAGGGCCGTACGGACACGGGTTTCGAGAAAAAATATTAAAAAACATTACGTTTTTAATGTTTTTTGTGTTTTTTAATTACACCCGCAGTGCATTTTTAAACGGGCCGC